>RJWM01038436.1:0-16734 GCA_004363535.1 Dasyprocta punctata | reverse complement strand
ATGAACCCACGGCCACTGCAGAAACTTTGAAGCTGGAAAGAACCACGGGGAATCTTGGGCTCAGGGACAGCAGGGGTTTGTTTAAAGACATTTAGCTGAGCAGAGCCCCACTAAGGCAGAAGTCTGGTCTGCAGGTCACGCAAAGAAAACTTCCTGGAAAGAACAGGCGGTGGAACCACTGGGCGCTCTTCCGGCGCCCTCTGCTGGTCGGAGCGTGCTGCTGCGGGCGTGCCCCGCAGAGCCCGCTGTGCTGGTCTGCAGCAGCCCCACGCGTGTCAGGGGATTGCTGCCCAGCCTGTGGAGCCGGCTCTCTGGCTGCCGGTCTCTCAGGTTATGGTGTGACTTCGTGTATGCAGTCACGCGTGCCCCCAAGGTGCAAAACGTATCCTGTGTCCCACTGAAATTGACAAGCAGCTCTCGGATACTTGCCAGGCAAGGGGAGGAGGAAACGAGTCTCCGCCCCCCGGCTTGCTCAGAAGTGTCCACTTCCCTTCCAGATGGTGGTCCATGAGAGTGAGGAGTGAGCCGGCCTCCGGGGGAGGACCGAAGAGACGCACAATGTATGTCTTCACGGCTCCTGACCACTACACATGGTTTCCACGCGACTCCTTCTCACATGCAATAAAATTGGCCTGGTTTTCAATTTGGGGCTACTTCGTTGTATTTGTTTTCTTCTACCCCATAAAGGAAGGATTTTTTTGTTTGGTGATTTTTATGCTCAATGTTTAAATCTCAGTAAGCAGATGGCTTGATTAATTGTTGTAGGTATGTGGGAGGGAGAGATTACTTTTGGTTTAAACTTGATAGGCGATGAAAGAGAAAAAATACTTCTAGGTTAACTATTACTTTGGTGTGTGTGTGTGTGTGTGTGTGTGTGTGTGTGTGTGTGTGGGAGGGGGAGATTTTCAAGAATCACATCTTAATGTATGAGGGAAACACCCAAGTTAGCTTCAAGAAACCCCAGTCTCAAGTTGGTTGGTTATTAAGCACGGGATGATTCCCCCTCCTCTACGTTCCATCAGGAAGATATGTCAGGAATGTAGTAAGTATTAGCTCTGTGCTGTGAGAAGTACACCAATGGATGAAATACTGTCAGATCCCTTCAGGGGCTATGTCTAAATCTTCCGCTGGTCTTATTATCATGTCTCAATCTGTACGCTTTCAGAGTGGCACAACCAAAAATCCCGTCCCTTCTTCAGGATGACTGTATTTACCTAAAGAGGAAAAACAGAGCCAGAAATCAGAATAATCATTTTGTTGACCTACTACTGGAAATAGCATCTTCTAATGTGGGATCACTAATTTCTCATTATAATTCAACTTGCCATAGAGAGTTGCAAAGTCCTTCTTTTTCTTTATTTCTTGCTACCTGATAGAAGAGTACACCATTGCCTACAAAGAATTCTTGCCCAACAGTCTACCTGGGGTCTGATCAGCCCTCTAGATGTGATTGCAACTTGGGCAAAGACATGTGATGCAACATATAAAATCCAGGATGTTCAATGGAGTGAGTGATTGAGTTTTTCCAACAAATGAGTTGCAAAGAAAAAAGTATTGAAGAGCCAGGCGTGGTGGCACATGCCTGTAATCTCGGCTCTTGGGAGGCTGAGGCAGGAGGATCATTGTGAGTTCAAAACCAGCCTGGGCTACAAAGTGAGCTCAAGGCCAGCCTGAACTGCATAGTGAGAACCTGTTTCAAAAAGACAAAAAAAAAAAAAAAAAAAAAAAAAAAAAAAAAAAAAAAAAAAAAAAAAAAAAGTATAGAAAAAAATGAAAGGGAAAGCCTACAGATCAGAGACTTAATGGGCCCATCTACCAGATATACTGTGTGACTTGTTTTGTACAAGATCTTGACTCATAGAGATCTTGATTTGTACAAACAAGTGTCAAAACACAGATACACATACCTGTGTACTCTAGCTTATGAAATTTGAATCAATATTGGACATTTTGTGGTAATGATGGAATCTTGTTCATTTTTAAGGTATTATGTGATAGTGTGATTTTTTTTTTTTCGAAGCACCAGGGATTGAACTCACCACCTCACGCCTGCCTGCCAGACAGGTGTTTAAGCCACTGAGCCAAACTCCCGGCCCTAGCTTTTTGAGGCAGGGTTGCACTACGTAGCTCAGGTCGGCCTTGTGCTTATGCTGTAGCCCAAGCCGGCCTCGAACTCACAACACTCCGCCTACCTCAGCCTCCCGAGTGCTGGGATTAAAGGCGTGCGCCACCACACCCGGCTCTGTGATAGTGTGATTTTACTGTCTGAAATAGTGCTGATCTTTAAAAGCACATACAATATTTACAGATATGGAAGGAATGGCAAATGAGGAAGCAAGCTTTATAGTCAACCTGTTTTATAGGATTTAAAATACAGATTCATTAAAAAGAAGCTTCTGGTGACGCATGCCTTTAATCCCAGCACTCAGGAGGCTGAGGTAGGAGGAGTGTTGTGAGTTCAAGGGCGGCTTGGGCTACAATGTGAGTGCAAGGCCGGCCTGAGCTACATAGCACGACCCTGCCTCAAAAAACCAGGGCTGGGAGTTTGGCTCAGCAGCTTAAGCACCTGTCTGGCAGGCGCGAGGCTGTGAGTTTGATCCCCGGTGCCAAAAAAAAAAAAAGAAGCTTGTGATGCATTTTATGCATGACAGAGCCTTGAACTTGAGAATTTCTGAGACTGTGATACCTGATGTGTCCACTTATCAGCAAATTGTGACATTTGACACAAAGGAAACAGGTGGAGAAGTAGCTTCTGGAAGCTACTTCTCACCATCTACTTCCATTAGGCTCTGATTCTGTGAAAGACATAATAAATGAGAAAAACTCGTTTTCTCAGAGTTAGTGTTGTGATGAACCTTACTCTGTAAAGCAAAAGATGTCAGTGATGACAGAGAATGGAAGCCTTGTTGATCAAGACAGAAAATGGAAGCAGGACTCTCCATCCAAATGAGGAGCTGCTAAGTGACACAGGCCCGCTAGGGGGAGTCTGGTCTGGCAACAGGGAGGAGGAGATGAAATCAGCCACCATTTACTGAGCTCTTACCCAGCACGGGCTCCCTCAGGTCACCCGCACACAGAGTCAGAGATGATGAGACGGGCCTGGTCACACCTGCTTAATACAGTCAGAAGAAACCAAACAGAGGAACTTGCTCAAGGTCAAAATGGCAGAGCCAGGATTCTCTTTGGAGTCCAAGACTGTTTTACCCAACAAAGCACTGTCTACCTGTGCAGGTGACTAAACAGAGATAAGAAATATCTCCGGGGGCGTAGGGGCACAGGTGTGTTTAAACTGGGATAACAAGACACCAAGTATCCCTTTTTACTTTCTTCCTGATGACTGTCTCTAGTGACCTCTCCAGGCAATCCACTACGCTCCCCCTTCTCTTGCCACTCCCCTCACTCGCCCCATTCTCAGTCCCCCCAGGAAGATCACTCAGCCACTCAGCAGGAACACACTTGTCCTTCGGTCAGTGTGTGAGAGCTCAGAAGGGTGGTGCACCTCTCATCTTCGGGCGTCTGTCTCTGAGTTGGATCCTACTCTCTCCAAACTTTAAGAACCATTTCTAATTACTTTTCCTATTTTTAAATAAATAGCTTCACCTTGTTAAAAAAATTATTTTTCTTGTGTTGAGGCATAGAATTTATTTTTTTTTCCTATCATCCTCTGGCTTTCTGAATTCCTTATTGAGTCTCAATTCTTCCAGCAGTGGGTAGCTATGTTTTATTATCCGTTATAATTTTTTAGAAATGTATAAGGAATATACACTCAAAAACAGGATTACAAAAGACCTGTCAAGAGCAAAAGGACTGCCAGCAAGGATGGCAGATTCCTTTATTTGGACTGGGTGAGATCTTGATTTATGACTGGCAGATGCCCCTCAAAGGACAGGAGGAGCACAGTTTCTAACAGGAGTAACATGTCCTTATGGAGGGGAATTGGTTGCAGTCTGTAGCCTGCCACCAGGTGGTGAGGACGACTCTTCATTCCTCCATGCCTGGGTCAGTGTGACAGCTGAGTGTCTTAATGAGCGAGTGTGCCTCAGAAGCGGTCAGCAGCCCAGGACACGGAGGTCTATTTGCATCCCCCCCCCGAGTGATCCCACTGCTAAAAACAGCTGATGTTCAGAGGCTCTGAGGCTCCTCGTTAGAACCGAGCAGTGATCTGGTTACCCTCGGCTGTGCCGAGACATTCCGGAGGGGCTCGTGTCTCCAGCTCTGGGCCATCAGGAGCCAGGAGCCTAGGACGGCACCAGTTATTTTTATCTGCGACGCTGAGGGCTTCTCATGACAGTGAGGAGCAAGAAGCCCCCACTCCTGGGTATGTATGGGTCTGCTCTGTTTTATATCAAATGAGACACGGCTGTCTTTCAGCAGCCATGGGAAGGCTCAGGAGCGGACCAAACACCAGCTTGCTGAGAGAAGAGGCTTCCCAGATAAAGAAGATACAGCACTGCCATTACATCAGGTTCCCCTACGGGGCTTTCTAACCTCAAGGACAGAAAAGGGAATAGACGTACCCGGGTAACAATAACAAAACTAAAACCACACAGGCAGCAGCATCAGGGGACGGTAACCAGCGGTATAAGACCAGAAGAAAGTCGATGGCTTTGGCAATGCTTTGTGCACAAGAGGCGCTCAGTGTCCGCGTGGAATTCCTACTGGGAAAAGTCAAGCGGTGGGGAATCTGTCACCCGTGAGGAAAGCGAGCTCTCTCTGTGCCAACTGTTCGCCTCCACACATCAGTGACACAGGGAAACTCATAACAGAATAACAACCCAGAAGTAGTTCTTAATGAGTTTGAGAACAATTCTAGCCAAGAGTTTGATTTTCTTGGCTTTCTGAAACACAGCAAAGGCATTGCTGTTTTAATATTCACACAGGCTTACAAGCCCAAGTGGCGATCAAGTATCTGAAAGGAGGCCCTGAGGTAAGGCGCTGCCATGTGAAGGCTGGGGGCCCCCAGTGCCAGCGCCTGAGCCCGGGGTCAGTGCCTCCACCACCCCAGATTTGCGGCTGGGAGTTTCAAGGTTCATGTTTCCTTACACCTGTGTTCACGCATCTGCCATTTACCAACTGTCTACCCTACACCCAAGATCAGGGAAAGGGGGAAGCAAAAGTCCCCAGGAAAGGCAGACCAGGAAAAGGGGGGCAGGAGTGCACGTGGCAAAGCCGTGAGCTCAGCGCGGAGGGGAGTGGCGGGGAGAAGGACACACGTTTCCCAATCCGGCCCGGCTTCGGGGCTGGGCAGAGGAACGTCCGCAGCAGCTGTGCCTATTCTGGGCCTGGGGTCTCTGTCTCAAGGGCAACAGGTGTTGCAACTCAAAGACCAGGCCATTAATACACGGACGGGCATTTATTTGAAGGCATCGTGGCATCATTACCAGGGGCAAAAGTCAGTCTTTCAACTAATTATCTCCAGCTGGAAACATAACTCCACCCCTTCTGCTTCTCTCATTCTCCTTCAAGACAGAAGACCTCAGTGACCAACGGCACCCGCAAGTGCCTGCCACTTCTGCTTCTTCCCGCCACTTCCACTGTGCCCTCCTTAGAAGGGGTCAGAGGGGCAGTGCCAGCTGGGCTGGCCCCAAACCTGGATGGGTGCTTTCAGCAATGAGGGACCCCAAGATCGTAGGTCTCTTCCACCCTGTTCCCAGAAAAGCTCCACAAGCTGAGAGTCAAATTCCCGGCTCAGAGCCCAGGTACATCTCCATGGTCTGAGGAGCTGGTGCTGGGCAGAGCTCGTGCTTTCTCACAGCTGGATCCCTCCAGACTCCTCCCGATTCTGTCTCATCTTATAGTCCTGCACAACCTATTCCTTTTGTTCATTGCCTGAAATGTGGGATAAGAGATGAACACAGGCTTGCTTCTTTTTTTGTGACTCCCAACATCTTTGTAAGAAAATATTAATAACAGTTCTGTTTTAAACCATCCTGAGGTCCTATGATAAAAAGAGTTTGAATATTAACCATAACTCTACAGAAGAAGGAAGAAGCAATTTTGATAGGTCTCTTTCTGCATTTTATAGATTCATTGACACTCTGGTGGATTTTACATGCTGGCGATGTGAAGATCCAGTGACCTAAGGTGTACCTGGGATACAAACCACTTATCACTGAAGACTGCATGAATGTTCCTCAGCTTCCGATGGTTCTGCTGGATAAACCCCCTGTAAACTGAAAATCTCCTCAGTTGAAAATGTATTTAATACATCAGGCCTAGAGACAGTATCTCATAGCATGTAGCTGACCTAGGAAAAGATCCAAACACAAAATTCAAAGCATGGTTTCCGCTGACTGCAGATCATCTCTATACCACTGTAAGTGAAACCATCATAAGTCAAGGACCATCAGCCTCAAGGTGGATGACGTCACAGCACCGCGTGGAGGGCTCTCCTTGAGTGCAGAACAGTTACTTCCACGTTAGTTAAATCGGGCCCTACCTCCTCCATGTACTGATACGTACAGAGCTGGCTAAGCTATTTTTTTCTCCCTTCGGTTGGCTCTAAGCAATGTGAACAGGGCTGGCTGAGGAGCTGATGTATAATCTTTGAAGCCAGTCAGCAGTTCCCTGTTTCCTCACCTCGTGTCTCCCTGTAAATGGTTGAGCACAGTGGGATGGCAGAGCCATGTAGCTCCAGGCATGTCAGCTGGGTTTGAGCCTCAGAATGAGAGGCAATGACTTCCCAGGGCACAAAAGCTGATACATCAGAAACTGAAACAACAGCCTCCTAAACATTCAAATGCCACCCCAATCGAGTTATGCAGATTGGTCTCTCTGCATACCCCTCTCTCTGCACATTGCAGAGGCGCTTTCCGGTCTCCCAGCTAAGGCTAGCTCACAGACTCTCGTAATTCCTGTCATTCTCACCATCGTCCATCCTCAAGCCACTCCCTTCTTTATGAGTTAATAAACTCCGGGGAGGCCCTGGGTCAGGGCCCTTGTCCCATGAATCCTCGCCTGGATCAGATTCAGGACCCCTTGGCTGCCTGTATCCATAAATATGTCTTGGTGTCTTTATTCTTGCTGTGAGTTGCAATGGAGGTTGAAATTGAAATCAACTTTCTGGGATTCCAATAACGTTTCAATGGTATCACGAATATAAACCTCCTAGACTACGAGGAGGATGAAAAAAGGGATTACAATAAGAGTCCAGGTGACACACCTGAGTTCTCCGGTCTATGTGAAACACGACTCCGTCACTGCTCTTCCCAGACCCTGGGAGCGGCTCCTCTGCCTGTCCGCGGAGGACACTGGCCTCAGACGGACACACGGCAGCCAACGTGGCCCTCCTTCGCTCTCCTGTCTGGCTACATCCACTTGCTGAAATCCTGACACCGCTTGGGGTTCCTGGGTCCTTCCCAACCACCAGCAGCCACGCCCCATCCTTTGTAGACCTTTCTAGGGGCCCTTAAAAAAACTCCTCTACTGCCCCCGAGTAGCAGTTGCAACTTACTGTCATATTTATGTGTCCCAATTCCTACCTCAAGAATTTGTAGTCACACACACACACACACACACACACACTGACAGAGTTTAGACAGTTGTTGGAAGAACACTGAAAAATGAATGAGAAAATCTGGGCTCCAGGCTTAATTTTACTTCCAGTTTCTTTCATAATCCCGGCCAGCTTGCTATTGAGAAATTAGGATTCCTTGCCTGAGAAAAAGATAGATTGGCATTATCTTTAAGGATTCTTAAATCCAACTGGGCATCAACATTGCTTGATGCTCCTTTTAAAAATATAGAATTTAGAGCTCCTCAAAGATTCTAATTCAGTAGGTTGGTCTGGAACTTGGGAATCTCTATTGAGAGGATCTCTGCTTATGGCAGTGATACACTCTTATTCCTAAAGATATGTTCTCAGAGTAGCTGCTTAGAAAGCAGATTCCTAGCTGGACATGATTATTGCATGCTTGTAATCTTAGCACTCTGGGAGGCTGAGACAGAAAGATCACAAATTTGAGCTCAGCCTGGGGAACTTAACAACTTTGCAAAGCCCTATCTTAAAATATATATATATATATATATATATATATATATATATATATATGTATATTAAAAGCTGAGAATGCAGCTTAGCGCAAAAGTCTTAGGTTCAATCTTCAGTACTGGAAAAAAATAAAAGCAGACTTCTGGACCCCAACCCAGACCTACTAAGTAGCAATTTCCAGTAGAGATATCTGATAACCCGTGCAGTTAACCAGTACTCCAGGAGACCGGGAACGAAGCAGACCTGGGAAACAAAGCAGCCCGAACGCCGGCAACGTCACGTCCGTCTGGGAGTGTGTCAGAAGGGCCGACTGAACCCCTTCCTGTGCCGCCAGTCAGGGTCCGCATCCCCGTGAGAGCCCGCGGCGACTGGCAGCACTGGAATTTGAGAAGCATGGGCCAAAGTCTGCGGTTTGCAAAGCCAGGGTGCTGCAGAGTCTCCTGGAAGACTTGCCGATCGCGAACCATGTTACTGCGCCCTGCCCTCCATTTCTGATTCCCAGGTCCGGACAGGCCTGGTGGCACTGATGCTGCTGACCTGGGAACCCGAGGAGGTCTCCCGGGACTCTATTTCCAAGCATGAAATCTTTCTACTTTGTTTTTCCCTCATTAATCTACTTGTGCGCTTGCAAATCCTATTCGCCGACCCTAAGTCTGTAACTCCTATGGGCTAAGTACCAGGGTACCTGCTGAGGGGCCATGTGGATTGGCACAGATCATATCTGTTGTAAAAGTTTCAAAAAGGCCACAACATGGAGCCTGGGTGTGGTTGCTCAAAAAGGAGGCGCCCTGTCCTGCTTCCCCCGCCTCTGCCCGAAGGAACTGAGGAGGGAGACGCTGTTCCTGAGCCTGCCGCCCCTGGGCCTCCTGAGAAGAGTATGTTCTGTTGCTCTTAGAAATGGATTTTCTCACCCGTCCCCAGAACTAGGCCTGGGCACAGCACCTGCAGAGTGGGGGACTAGGGACACGGCCCACCTTCTCTGATGAGGGCGTGGGAAGTGCTTCCGGACGGACGGCTTCAAGGTCCCCCCGCGGCCAAGGACAGTGCTAGACTGTCACAGGAATTCCCTGCTGTGGCTGTACCCCGCCTGCTCACGTGGGCCCCCGACACACTGGTTCACGGGGTGCCCCGTGACGCCCCCCATGCCCAGGACGGCTCCCCACCCCGGGCTCCAGGACACTTCTGCGGCTCTGCCCACGTGGTCGTTCACACCTTGGCACCGTCTTCCACCAGGTGGCAGCACTGCTCCGGCCGACGCCACAGTGCCCCGCAGGGCCTCGCCGGAAGTGCCGCGGTTCCCCAAATGTGAGGACCACGGGGGCTCTGGCAAGTGAACGAGGAGTGCACCTCCCTTCCACGCTTGGTCCGCCCTTGCTAGAGAAATCCGGAGTGGCGCTGAGTCACACTGGAGTTTAGGCAAAAAGAAAAGCTAGTAATACTGATCCGGTCCTAAATTAAAACTGTTGTTGATCGTGGAATTTTTTGCATTGTTTGATTTTTTAAAAAATATTGCAATACAGTATGATTAAACTAAGATTTTGAATACCCCCTTCGATTTTTAGCCGAGAGGGGGATGCCTCCCTCATCTCTCCAGCAGGGCAGTGTGATTTGTGTCCTACTGTGCTGAAGCCCTTTGACCAGAAGCCGTTCCTGCCCCACCCAAGGCTGAGGCGGGCTGGAGGTCAGCTGCCACGCCTGGGCACGGAGGCTTGGGGCAGGGTCAGTTCGCCGGCACCGGTGGAAGCTTGATTCACCCCAGGGTAAGTCCTACCCCAGGAGGCCCCTCCTTCTCCCCGTGAGCCCACTTCTGCCAGCCTGTACCTCTACATCCCCCAAGAGCCTCAGGTCCCAGACTGCCATCACCTAGCCACACCCCAAGCCCCTTGTCTTGGTTACTTTTCGCTCATTGCCAAGACAAAATACCTGACGCCCAAAATTAGGGAAGGAAAGATTTATTCTCACAGTTTCTCGGGAGTTTCAGTCCATTAGTTGGCTACAAGTCAGCATGGGGTGGCAGGGCTACAGATCATGGTGGCTGCAAGCCACAAGGCGCGCTGGCACCCACACGAGACAGAGGCGGAAGAGGAAGCGAACAAGAGGAAGACCCGCCTTCCCTTACATTGTATCTCAGTTCCACCCTTGGGTGGGTGTAGCAGTCACGTCATTAATCCTGGCGCTAGACAACAAACTGATCACTAGCATCAGACTCAGCCCCATCAAAAGTACATGAGGACTTGGGGGTACATAGCATATCACCCAATATACCCCTGCTAGCGGAAAAGAATTTCCAGCCCCGGCCCAGCCATCGCCCTGTCTGCTAGAGCAGGCCTCTGCCCTGTGCACAGCGGAATTTAATTCTTTTCCGGTGGGACCCAAAGGCGGATCGTTTCTCATATGCTCTGTTTAGGTTTCTATTTCCTCTCTCCCTGGCTTGCGGAACCTTCTTAACTTCCTCCTCCTTAAGGAGCTGGTATTCTTCGCAGTTCCAGGTGACGCCTCCCTCAGTGGCCCCTGGTTACTTTCTGTGGGCCCAGGCTCCCCCTGAGGGTACAGTGAGAGTACAGCTGCTTGCTGAACCAAGGCTCAGACATGGGAGTCTCTCCACCCTCGGCTGAGAACCACCTGGAAGAGCTTTACAATACCCTGACAGTGCAGCTAGATGCGGTGCATCCACATAGTGGCAGCCACTTGGGAGGCTGTGGCAGGAGGATTGCTTGAGCCCAAGCAACCTGGTAAGATCCCATCTCAAAGCAAACAAGCAAAATTCCCAAGTCATGCACAAGATCCGTTAAGTAAAAATCCCTGGAGCACAGCCCCTAGCATCAGTAGGACATAACACCCCAAACCTCCAGATGAGAACAAGGCTCAACCAGTGAGAACCTGGGTGCCAGAAACAGACTGGGGCTCTATCAAGCCGAGGCCGCCACCTACAGGCAGGAGGAGAACGGGCAGGATAGGGCACTTCTGTTTTGTTTTACAAATATAGTTTTATAATGAATTCATATTACTTCTCTCCCTCTCTCTTTATATATACGTTTTAACTGTTAGCTGAATCCTGGGTGCATTGCCATGGAGGAGGCAATCGGGAAGAAGGACGCTGCCTCCCACGGGTAGGATCACTAGCTGGGGCACAGCAGACCAGAAGGGTTTGAGGCTCAAGTACCCAAACCCCTCCCATGTCTGGTTTTCCCACCCCCAAGATGTCCCACTTCCACAAGCCACCATGTCCACCAGCGGCCAAGAAGATGCTTGGATGTACTCTGATGTCACCTTGATACCTCCACTGCCCAAGTAGTGCCGCTCTCACAGGAGCCACGCTCGGAATAAAACTCTCCCGGCCTTTTGAGGGTCATTAGATGGCCACCATGTCCCTGAACCCATCTCTTGTCAGAATGAAAGAGGAGCTCCCTTTCCTGGGTCCCGCCCCCTCCTTTCCAGCTGTCCCCTTCGGCCTGTGCTAGGCCAGCAACGCACCCGGGATTTAGCTAACGTTTACAAAATACGTAGAAGTTACGTATGCTCATTGTCACGCTATAGTTGTAAACCATGAAAGGGACGCGCCCTGCCCCTCCGTCCTCCGCTCATCCCCACTGTCCTGGGGTGAGGGGTGGGGCAGGGAAGCGTCGTGAGCAGGTCGGTGGTACCCAGAGCTTAATGTCATACTTGCTGTCAGACTTCCTTTCTGAGGCTCAGTTTCCTCATCTGTAATGGGTGAATAACTGTAGTAACTGCCCTGGAGGGTTAATGGCATGAACAGTAAAGAACTTAGTAAGATACTATCGATAGTAATGGTAGTTCCCAAAGGCTAACTGAATTATCTCAGACAATTAATTGCTGGATCCAGACCGAGCCATGAAATACTCTGACTTTTCCTGCTCATAATGCTCAGACCACATGAGAATTGAGTTCACAGGGATTAGTAAAAAAAGCCCCAAAGCCCAGTTACTGAGAGATTCTTTTAAAAATGGTGCAACAGGCTGCACTTGATGGAGATTGCCACCAGAGGGCAGTGCTGGGTCACTGGTGAGCGCGAATGACCTCGGAGTCTCCGCAACGCCTCGCGGAGGTTGCTCCCGGTCTAACCGCCTCGCATGGATACAACAGAAGAGCTGGCGATTTTGATGTGCCAGTCGGCCCTGTCCGAAACCTGCAGCCTCCAGGCGCTGTGTCACGTAGAGGCGGAGGCACCCAAACTCCTTTCCGGTGCCTGTCTGCAGTTTAGGGTCCCTGCAGCATCTCTGAGCTCAGATTCTGCTCGGATGTCCCACGCCGGGCCCTCCGTGCGCGTGCGCCGCTCTCTGTTCTCGCCCCGCACCCGCAGGCCACAGGTCAGGCGCTGTTCTGCCTCCCACCCCTCCCCGAGCCCGAGTCGGTCCCAGCACGGGGTGGTCTCTGTGTCGTGGGTGGGATTTCCTTGGTCCCTCCAGTTTCAGAGCGAACCATGGTTATGCTCGGGAGGGGAGCTCATACTTCTGGGCTCTTCGGCACAGTATGGGTAATAAAAGAAATCTCCAAATCTCAAATCCCTGTGACATGGTCCAGGCTGGACCCTACCGTGCCCCTTAGCCAACTTAAGAATGGTGACGACATGCGTCCCGCCGAGCTGTCTGAGACCTCATACCGTCCCCATAAAGACGGGACAAGGACCCGGTACTGCGACAGCGCACCAAGTCCGACTCCTCCTGCTTCATCCCATTCCTACTGAGAGGTAAAGAAGTACTTCAGAGACTCTGCTTTCCAGGGTCACTCAGATGGCAAATACTGTTTCCTTCTGTCAAACACTGAGAGGCTCTTGGACTTGGCGGAAGGGCACCTGTACCCTTGACTTAGGGCCTGTACCACCTGGCCTCGAGGTCCACACTTAAGAATGTTTTGATTATGTGTACTCTCCAGGGAGAATAAGGAAAAGTGTTCTTCCATGATTATGCAATTTGAGAGACAGGGAAGTTGACAGGGTCCTTGACATGAGGGCTACAGACTATTTTAAGAAAGAGGAGAGGAAGGATATAAGGAATCAAAGGCTTTAACACTGCTTAAACCAGAGAGATCACGAAATCCTTGTGGGGGATTTATTGCCGAGAAGGAATTTAGCTGACTGGAGAATACAAGATGCTCAAGACACCAATAGAAGAAGGGACTATTTTGGCCTGTTTAGTCACTCCGGGAGCAAGAGAGAGACACACCAGAGACGTTCAGAGTGGAGTCACGTTAGGAGCCCGGACATGGAGAGGAGACGAGACCTGAGGGCTGATCTAGTTTATGCACTAATGGGCCAAGTGTCCAAGATGCGGGGATCGATAAAAGAAACGACGAGTAAAACGAGAGCTCAGCGTGGCAAGAAGTCACCCGATGGCCCAGCGAGAGTCATGAGAAAGCACATACACCTGGTGGGCTGTGAAACTTACAGGCAAAAGGTGCCTAAATATTTGTAAATGTCATCATGAGCAAAATGTATTCTAAGTAATAAGCCTAAATTATCAAGAAAAGGTAAATACTATTAATTGTGCTCTGTACACAAGAGCAGAAAGAAAGGTCTACATGTTACGTTATTCCATTTACGTAAAACATCCTGATGAGCAAATCCACAGGGACAGATGTGTAGGTGCAAGAAGAGGAAGCAAAGGAGAACGCGAAGTGACTGATGAGGATGCAGTTTGTTTTGGGGGTGCTGAAGTGTTCTGAAGCTAGGTAGCGGTGGTGGCTGCACATCTCTGTAAACAGCAAAAATCGCTGAACTTTTAATGGGTGACTGTTAAGGTGTGTGAAACTGCGCGATAAAACCCTAAAAATAATTATAGGAAAGAATGTACTGCAACTTACAAATATTCCATTAGAAATTATTCCAAACCTCAACAATATAAAGAGATAGGTTCATTTATCTAGATAATTGAGAGTGTGAAAACGTTCATTCTCAGACATGTGGGAAAATAAGATATTTCTATGTTATCAACAGACTTAGTAAAAAGATCAAAGAAAGTATAGAACATAGCGCCAATTCAGTAGAATCATGTATTCTTGGAGAAGCGACCAAGAAGACCATGTGACCATTCAGATATGAGCTTTTATTTCATGGTTGAAAAAGTAGTGTAAAATAGCACAAAAGGCTTCAAAATGAAAACAAAATCTGTTTTGTACCCCAATTCATCAGGCCCGCTCCCTAAAGTAACCACTGTTTCCAGGTTCTTGTGTGTCTTCCATAAACGTTCTATTCATGTTCAGATATCTCCCTACCTACCTACCTACACACACACACACACACACACACACACACACACACAGCACTTCCTGCGGGCTCAGTTAGACTAAAAATGTAGGAGGAAGAACGCAAATTAATTTTAAGAAAGACCTTCCTTACTGTAAGAGCACATGCTTAGTGGAACTGTCACATTTTTGAGTATATATGCTCCCAAAGCAAGCACACTCTAACATTTTTAACATGTTAGAAGCACTGCCTTCTATTTAAACGCACTAGGAAATGGAACCTGGCAGGCTGATGCCTAAGGTCAAGCACTGGCATCCTATCGGTGCACAAGTGACTTTGAGTGGCACTTACACGGTTCATGGTGTCACTGGCACAAACCACGTAGAAACACACACAGTTCCATTAGGACCTGCATCTTCATGTCTCATACTTTCCTCTTCTCTAGATGAACACCAAATACATACCAGCATAAGTACATACCTGTTTCATTCATCTTAGGATTTTCTTTCTTTGCTTTTATTCAATTTTAATTTTACTTGATACATAAAGACAAAAGCGGTACATATTTAAGGGGTACTGTGTGATTTTTTTGATGCATACATGTATTGTGTAATGCCAAACTCAGAGTGGGCGTGTCTATCTCCTTAAACTTTTATCATCTCTCAATAGTGAAAGCACTCAAAATCTTTTCTTCTAACTTCTTGGTACACACGGTACATTATCAGTGTCTGTAGTCACCCTACTGTGCAATAACACACCCAAGCTTCTTGCTCCAGTCCAACTCTACCTTAGCCCCCACTGCTCCGCCTTTCCCCTCCCCAGCCTCCCCACCACTCTCCCAGCCTGGTAACCGCCACTGTACTCTCAGCTTCTATGGGATGGACTCTAAGATTTCACATGTGGGTGAGAGCATGCAGTAATTGCCTTTCTGTGCCTAGTTTATTTCACACAGCGTAATGAGCTGGAGAACCCTCCGACCCTGGGTTTATGTGGCAGTGAGAGATGCTGCATGGGGGGATTACGGCAGCACACGGGGACGGAGTCTACATTTCCAGGGGAAATCAGCTCTGGCCTGGTGTACAGGGAAGGTGGCTGCTTCAGCACATGCTGGCTAAATGGTGACGGTGCTATTGGGAAGATCACTACTTGGGAACATTTAGGAGGAAAAGGAGACCTAAGTGCAAGGCTAGGCATAAGGATTGGCTTCCAACGAACTGTAGAGTGCAATATCAGTCCGACAGGTAATACGCAGCTCCACACAGGAATGAAACTATTCCCTTGAAACATGGCACCAAAATAGGAGGAATACAGTCCAGTTCCCAAAGTCCCCTTGAAGATTCTCTGCCTTCCAGGGTATTTTTAGTCGTGGTAATTGTAGATGGTGAGCAGAGCACCACAGTCCTCAAAATAAGGTGACTCTCAAAAGAGTAAGGTCAGCAGATGCCGTCTCTGTCAGGCAAGCCTGCAAGAAGGGTGGGATTAGCTGTCTACAGGCAGCGCGCCAGAAGTAGCCCGTCTTGCAGAGTGATTTGGAGTAACCTTACCAAGGAGATTAGTGCGCCTCTCCTGTATGTCATTAGCAAGCAGCAAAAATAATCTGACCCTTAGGGCACTGCATGTTGTGGTAACCAGAAAAGTAAACAGCTGGGTGGTGGGCTCGTGCATATTTGGAAAGGAAAAGGTAGAAAATGAAAACCCACCATGTGTTTCGAGGAGGCCCAGCAGGCGCTGGTTCTGGATGAATGACCTTGATCTTTTACATAAAAACCGTCTTCTTGGTGTGGCAGTGAATCTCTGGAATCCCAACACTCTGGGAGACTGAGGCAGGAGGTTTGAAAGCTTACACCCATTCTGGGCAACTTAGTGACTTAGCAAGACCTTGTCTCAAAATGAAAAGAAATAAAAAGAGCTGGAAATGTAGCTCAGTGCAGAAGCTCTGGGTTTAATCACCAGTACTAGGGGTAGAGTGGGGCGGGGAACAGACTTAAAGAGTGAGAGGCCAAACTATCACATCTTGAGAGCTTGATGGAAACAACACTTAAGACCATCCAGTTTTTGTTTGGTGATCACCAACAACTATAGTTTGGAACCAGAATGGCCTCTAAGGCCCGTGCAGTAAAGGCTAAATCCCAAGCCTGTGTTGCTCTTGAAAGATGGCGGAATCTTTAAGCCGTGGGACCTGGGGGGAGGTCTTTTAGTCACTGAGAGTGTGGCGTTCAAAAGCACAGTGGAATCCCAGCCTCTTCCCTTTCTGCTGTCTTTCTCACACCCTAGCCACAAAATGAACGGCCTTGCTGTGCCACACACTCCTGGCATGATGTGCTGTTCCCCCATCCCTGCCACCAGAGGTCTAAAAACAATGGATCCACACAATCAGAGAGAGAAACCTCCACAACTGTGAGCCAAAATGAACCATTTCTCTCTATAAAATTGCTTATTTCACTTATGTGTTATAGTAACAGAAGACTGACTAACATGCCAAGTGACCTTCTGATCTCATTGGTCAGGGAGGAGATCCTGAAGATCTCCCTTTATGTAACAA
>RJWM01038435.1:0-16792 GCA_004363535.1 Dasyprocta punctata | reverse complement strand
TGATGGAAGCTTGGTCTACATTTTAACAAGGGGTATGAAATAACCAGATTCTGTATTTATACTAAAAGCAGATGAAAAGTATGTGCTGTCACACGAAGTATGAGTTGTAAGAAATATAATGAGCCAAGGATAGCTCTAAGATTTCTGATGTATAAAACTGAAATCATAGAGTCACCTCTTGCTGTGAGAAAAAAATCCACAAAAGATAAAATAATCGTTTCCTGAATTAAAGAATAGATCAGGTTTCTACATCAATGTGGAAATACACTGCTTTGCACAGTTTGGAATTACCACTGACTAAGATGAAGAGGCCTTAAGGGCATTTAGCAATTTGAATTCTAGACATGTAAAGTTTGAAATTCTAATAGAAATCTATTTGGTGGTAATAGGAGTAGGATGAAAAATAGAGAACTAAATTTAAGGAAAGAAAGTTTGTGTTGAATTTCACACTTAAAAGTTGTCTGTGTGAATATAGTATCTAAAGTCAAGTGACTGAATAAGGTCATCTAAGACATAAATATAAACAAAGGAGAGAAATATCCAAGAACAGAACCCATTTATTTTAATTAGTAAATTGAGGCCCAAACTAATTAAGAGAATTTTACTAGTTCAACTACTAGTCTTCAGAGCCTAGATGAAAAAGTAACTGCCGTTATCTCTAGCCAGTGTTTTTCCAATAAATTTACCTCTGCATGTAGTTAAAATGTAAATATATACTCCAGGTATGAACATATACTGAAGCACACAATAATAAATAAATGCAAAGATATACACATTGCTTTTAAAGCATTCAAGCAAGGTGGATTCCCAAAGGTGTTCTTCATCTCTGAATACTGTGCAAGCAAAAGTCATCGTTCAAAGCAGATGAACATATTCAAAGAAAATATGTCTTTATCATGTAACTGCTCCAAAGGAAAAGGACACATTTACTGTAACTCCAAAAGAAAACTCTTGAAGAGAAGGACATACGTTTTATTGCATCGGTGACAAAATAATTTTACTGGTATTGCTTTTAATGAATGACCATTTCCTTCTTGTGTTACAGTAAAATTAATCATAAGTGTCATTACATAGATAAGAAATTATTGAGTGACACCATCCCTTTTAATAGCTATTAATACTATCCTGATTATATAGCTTAGTGCCTGGATGGTTTCCAGCAAATGGTTTTTGAAGAAAAATTCAAGAAAGATTAAACAATTGTACTATTAATGTTAAACATTATGTTGGTCAATTTGGCTCCTTTACCACACAATGACTGACTTATAAATAGCGTAAATTTGCTTTTCACAGTCCAAAATCAGGATGCTAGGTTAGGTTTTGCTGAAGTGATGACTGGTACTAGGGATGACCGACCCATGAGTATTAGAGCCACTGTGAGAACTACAATAGGAAATGCACAGGAGACAGAGTACACGGGGTTTTCAGAGTTAAAATAAAGGGAGAGAACACTATGATTTTGAACTTTGAACAATACAGCTTCAACCAGTGTTAGGGTAAAGGTTTCACTAGCACAAACTTTGTAAGAAAAACTGTACAATTGACAATTATCTTAGTCTTTGAATAGATAATTTAATGAGCGTTTGATAGAAACACATTGTAACTAGCTATCTCTTCTGAGCAATATGGTGTATGCTAAGCTCTAATCTAAGCACATTGCCCAAACTTACTCATAAAGTACTTTCAAAAATGCAGGGGGGTAGAATCTATTATATCCAACTTAAATATGAGTGACTGAGATAAAGAAATGTTAGACTATTTAATGGAGGCAAAAGTTGGTTGAACTTTGAACTGGAAGTAATCTAAATTAGGATGCCATATTTTAAATATAGAGTAACAAATGACCAAAAATAAATGTGTGTATTTATTTGCAGTGCCAGTTTTTCAGGCTTGTGATGGCAAGAAAAATAAAAGATAAATCTAAAAAAGATTAAGGATGGAAAACTGTAACAAAAAGTTATAATATTAGAGATAGTAAGTGTTTGAAATATGGAGAATTGCAAATAAAAAAACTGAAGCACATAATGACTTAAGAGAAAAAAATTTATAACTATATAGGAACCACCTGGGTAAAATGAAATCTTGAGTAAAGTGTAAAATAAACTTCTTATCTAAAAATGAACACTAACACCCACAATATAGACACCTTAATCGGCGCAAAAGTAAATTCTTTCCAGAATTATAAAGAAATATGTTAGAACTAAAAAATAACTCATTGAAGAATAATATGCATTTTATTATGTCTGGATTGATTTAAAAGAAAGGAGTTGACTCATTTGTTCATTCACTCTTTGTTTCAATGCATTTTACATTTGTGTTTGTCTTAAGAGCTACATAGCAGCAACTTAATTGTATCTGAAAAATGAGCATAGACAAATTAGACTTTAGGTAGCATCTACATATTTGTACTTGTGAAGAATTTTGATTAAAGGAAAAATAGATTAGGTCTTAAGATAGGAATATGGAGAATTTGTATTATAACTTGTAAAACTGAACATTGAAAGAAACAACTCCCTTGGTATAGGCTCTGGAGACAGATGTTCAGGGTGCTTCTACCACCTGCTAGTAGTGAGACTATACAGATGGTGGCTTTTATTGGCCTTGGTTCTCTCTGTAGGTTAAGCACTGCTCTTTGAGGTTCTGTTCAGCCTCAAATGTCAATGCTAAGATTTTGGTTCAAAGCACAAATATATAAAGATAACTGATATGATGAACTTGTCCTTCACTAAAATTTAGTTTTCTTTAATTCCTCTTCTTCCTATGCCTAGCCCCATGGCCTGCTGAGCCTAGTTTATTAAAAGTATCCACATCCTTGGTATTTTATCAAATTTTTCTTGGTAATTTCATAGCATCTACTCTTTCACTCTGCCCCCAATAGTCTTTGTATATATACATATATATATTGTCTTAGTTACTTTTCACTCATTGCTGAGACAAAATACCTGATGCCCAAAATTAGGGAAGGAAGGGTTTGTTTCTTACAGTTCTCAGGGCTTTCAGTCCATACTTAGTTGCCTCCAAGGCAGCATGGCATGGTGGGGCAGCCATTCATGGAGGCCACCAAAGAGCAAGTCGAACTGGCAAGAAAGAGAGAAACCAAGCCTTCCTCTTGCCCTTACACTGTATGTTGGCTCCACCCCTGGGCAGGTGCAACACTCACATCATCAATCCCAGCACCAGACAACAAACCAATAACAAATGCCAGACTTAGCCCTGTCTATGCCACGATTACATAAGACACATGGATCAAGTCCATGTGTGTGCGTGTGTGTGTGTGTGTATATATATGTAAATTTGTGTGTGTGTGTGTGTATATATACTGTAAATTTTTGAGATAAGCATAAAAGCACAGAAAAATCACTTTGAATCTGTTTTATTTAATAGTAAAATAGTTTTATAATTTAATATTTTATGATTATGAAGAGCAAGCACATAAGAGAGAGTAAACATTTATTGTTATGCAAGATTAATTTTAGCCATAAATCTGTTAAATATATATTTTGAAGGAAAATTATAGGAATCCCTATATTCTTGAAAGGCCTCATGTATTGATATTATAGAAGGGGTTCCATTTTTTTACGTATCCAAAATAAAATTAAATTTTTCTCTGTTTTAGTGTTTTGATGCATAAATGGCAGTTAATTTACCCCATCTGGAAATTCTTAAAAAACTGAAATGTACAAGTTGTGAAACCTTAATCTTTATTTGCTTCCTCTCTTTGTATCCCTTCTCAGTTACTGTACTTTGCTTATGAAATATATTCTAATATTGTTTAGACTAGCCCATGCTGCTATGTTTTTAAAAAGAGATAAAACCTACTCCCTGAACATCAAACTCATCTTTTCCAAAGAGAATGACAGCCTCATGTGGACACAGAATCCCGTAATAATGAATCAAACTGTTCTGTCTTCAGTGGGGTATTATGGATTATATTTTTTATAAAAACATGATTTTGACAGTAAGACAGTGTTATGATTTGTGTCTAGATATCCCCCCAAAGCCTCATGCAGTCCTGGGAGTGGGCTTCTAGGGTTTGTGATTGATTCATGGTCCAGTTCTGGGATTATGTGAGTGCTATACCTGCCCTGGAGTGGGTAGCTGGCATACAACATAAGAGAGGGAAAGAGCCTTGCTCTCTCTGCACTCCTCTCTTTTTACTCTTGCTGCTTTTGCTGTTTTGCCCTGCCATGAACTGTTGCCCTCTGCCATGAGCCACCCTGCCTTGGACCCAGTGTTGCAGGAAAATTTCCAAGCCAAACTCAGGGGAAGACTGCGCTGAGGACATAAGAAGGCAGCATTTATTCTTTATGCCAGTGGACTGTTGAAAGACAGTTCCCAAAGAAAACAGCCCTGAGTTTACAGAGAATTTAGTTCATATAGCATTTAGAAATGGGAAGTACAAAGCAAGTGACAAAATATTACACAACTGGTTATATGCACTGAGTCATATATTGACAGGCAGATTATTCCTGAACAGATTTGTTGAAACAAAGATAATGTTTATCATAACATAGAAAAATTCCAGGAACAAGAGGAGGGGTCCCTAACAGGGTGAGCATAGTACAGAAACATTCCAAGAACAAGGGAAGGGGGCACTTACAGAGAAAAAAAGACTAAAAATTCACTTGGGAGCAAAAAATAATTTATTACAAAACACTCACAATATTCAGTAAATGAATAAAATAAATTGTGCATAAATATATATGCATGTATATGTATATAATCATAAAGGAGTACTTGGGACACATGATAGCATGCTGAAAGTGTTAATATGTAAAAATGTTTAAAACTCTTAATTCACTATTTGATAGTGAAATAACCAGTAGCAGTAATTTTGTGGAAAATGATGAAAATAAATACAGAGTAAGAGGAGACATAAGAAAATTTTGGGACTTAATAAATAAAACATAGCTGTTGACTAGAACTAATAAAATGAATTTCCCTAATTTTATTACTATCGTAAGTATCATTAGTACTTTTTCTTTATTCATACTAGATCAAACATCAAAGAAAATAAGGTCTGGTTTTGGTTATCAGTTTTCTTTCAACAGATCTTTGTGGTTCTGAATTTTACTTTCTTCCAAAACAAATCTCTCTCTGCATTTTGAAAGTCAAATCATTTTATTTTGTCAACATCTTCTTCCAAACTTACTATATGTTCCAAAACAGAGCTAGAACTTAATGTAATAAAATTTCATATTATAAAAGTTGCTCATATATACTATTATTAAAAATGCAATAACATAAAACAAGTTAAATAAAAATTCCAACACAATAGGTCAATGATTATTTTTTTCATTTGTGTTACTTTAGTGGGTAATATATAATGTTAATATAACTCAGATTCTGCTTCATTTTTTTCTTATTTAACATTAAATTATAAAATTTTGGCTCATTTAGGCCAGTCTTCACTATTTTGACAATATTTTGAAATGCCAAATAACTTCAAATAGCAGTTTAAAAGATGGAAATTTGTTTTGCTTTCACACTCCCTTCTCTTTCTCTCCCCTCTCTCTCTCTATCTCTGTCTCTATCTCTATCATCTCGCTCTCTCTCTCTCTCTCTCTCTCTCTCTCTCATCTCTTTCTCTGGTTCTTTTTGTGTGTGTCTGGTATTGAGGATTGAACTCAGGGGCTCACACATGCTGGACCAGAGGTCTATCTCTGAACTATAACCCTAGCCACTTTTGTAACTTTAAAAATGATTAGAAAAATTGGTTTAAAAATATCAGTGTGTGGGAATTTATATTACTGCCGTTCAATGTCCACATGCACTAGTTTGGTACGTTAAATATTCAGAGAACCGAAGAGTGCAAAAGAAGAAATTTCTTGATAAATTTTCCCTTTTTTTAATAGAAATTAGTTCAAAATATCTCAAAAAAGCTAAAATAGAAATTTTATTTAAGTCAACTCTTCCTATCCTCGGTACCTTCTCCCAAAAGTTAAAGTCATCATATCAGCTTAATTCACAATTCATAATCCAATAACTAATGCATGAAAACGGTGAGAGATGAATGGGTAAAATATGCAGTATGTATACACAATGGAGTATTGCTCAGACATAAAAAAGGATCAATCTGAGTCATTTGTAGGAAAATGAATGACTCTTGAGTCTATATTACATAAAGGAAATCAGACCCAGAAAGTTAAATAGCACATGGTTTCCTTTATGTGACAAACTCAAAACATAAGTAATTTAAAGACCAAAATAAATAACTTATGGTAGGAAACAGGAAAGTAGACTTTTGAAGATGGGGAAGGGGATGTTGTGGAATGGGTAAGTGTAGTATTGGGAGAGAAAAGATTTCAAAAATGATTAAGATACAATACATACGTACTAGTTCCCGAAACAAATGTAATTACTGTATACTGCATAACATATACTACTAAATGTAAATAAGAAATACAAATAAAAGCCCTTTATTTTGCTTACTTATTTGTTTATTTATTTATTGAGACAGGGTATCACTCTGTAATTCAAGGTGGTTTTGAACTTACTATGCAGCCCAGGTCGGTCTCACACTGGCAGCAATCCTTCACATCAGACACCTGAGTTTGGGGATTACAGGAGTGTGCCACCATGCCTGGCTAGTTTACTTATTTTAAAAAGGAAAAATATTTTGGAGGATTCAAAGCTTTATTTACAGTAATACTCTAGAGATATTTTTAATTAATCTTCATATTCTTTTTTAAAATTTTCCTAATAAATGTATGTTGAAGAATATTCCTGTGAACCTAAATAGATGTATGGCTCTCCTCCAGAGAAATTCACTATGTATTTGTTCCTGTGGAAATTTAGCAACTTCAGTGATTCCTTAGAACCAATTCCAATTAGATCCAGATGTTGAAAAATCTAGACCTTGGATCCTAAAGAACGTATATGAAAGAATGTGAGGTACCAATTCTAAAATAAAATTCTTTCCCTAAGAAAAAGACAGTCATGTGAAATCTGTTCCATCACAACGTTGAAAATGGAAAAATCAAAGATGAAAAATTAAAAATAATCTAAAAAACGAGGGAGAAATTTTACCCGGGAATGAGATTAGGAATGGCTAAAAGCATACCGATGACAATCCCAAAGACACAAATGCATAAAAGCATTAAAATAAACAGAATGGGTTTGACTAACTGAGCACCACAATTCCAGAAAATTTAAGTGAATGTTGAGGGAAAGAGAGAGATTTGACATGCTTAAAAGCCTTTGGCATTTTTACAAATTAGGGAAATAGCTACACATCAAATAATCGTAGTGTGTTCTCTCTTCAAAAAAGTAGCGTTTCTCATTTTTCCATGGTACACTGAATCCTCCAGAATGAATTCAGAGCAGGTACCACTGACTGTTTTTGGCTGCCTAATGTTGTCAAAAGGGTAAAAATGAATAGTTTATGACCAATTAAGATGTCTGCCATTTTTGGGCCATAGATTAGCTATTATTCTAACACCTCCCAATTAGATACTGAAAATTCTATATTAAATATGCTCACTATGTAGAATTTAATTACAACTTTCAAACATACATGGATTAGAACACAACCTTGATGTTGCCAGGAGGAGATGTGTTGTTAATAAAATGAACATTGAAAGAGCAGTAGAAATGCAAACCTGCAGTGTGTTTATTACAATAGTCTTAACTACTGTCTGTTACTCAATTCAGGTGTTACTAAACTGCATACTTTGGATAAATGCAAGGACTGCCAGACTGATATTTTAAAAAATAAACAATGAGAGGAAGGAAAGAAGCGAGGGAGGGAAAGAAAGAAAAAAAATGAAGAAATGAAGAAAGGATGAAAGGAAGGGAGGGAGGGAGGAAGAGAGTGGAAAGAGAGAGAAAGAAAGAGAAGGAGAAAGAAAGAAAGAAAGAAAGAAAGAAAGAAAGAAAGAAAGAAAGAAAGAAAGAAAGAAAGAAAGAAAGAGAAAGAAAGAAAAGAAAAGAAGAAAATGTACTTAGGTTCATCTGAAAAGTATTTGGAACAACTGCTTTCTAATTTCTATGGAAGAAATTAAAATAATTTAAAGTATTAATAATATTTTTAGTTCTTCAAAAAAAATTCTAGTTCTTTTTCTACAACTACGTTAACTCTGATTCTCAAATGTTGAGTCCATAGGAATTCTACTTTACTGTCTCAAAATTGAAAGGGTTTAGACATGAAGGATACTAAGATACAGTGAAGACCTAAATTTCCTTTATTCCAAATGACTCTGAATTTCCCAAACCTTCAATATCCATTGCTCTGATCCTTTCCCAAGTAACAGATTACATCATAAAATTATAAAATCATTGAAAGTTAGTTCTCAAATCAAAGACTAGCTGATTTATTAACTATGAATAGAAACGATGAGTGGTAAGATCATATCACCAATTAAGGGAACAGAGCAGAATTATTTCTGTTCCCCTTTCTTGGTGTGTATTTGTACTTTTCTAACAGGTATGGTGCACATTGACTTTTTGGTAAATTTTCAAATATAATGAGTCATATTCATAAT
This sequence comes from Dasyprocta punctata, assembly GCA_004363535.1. NCBI lineage: Eukaryota > Metazoa > Chordata > Mammalia > Rodentia > Dasyproctidae > Dasyprocta > Dasyprocta punctata. The sequence goes on along the minus strand of RJWM01038435.1, from coordinate 8,309 downwards.
ACATAATAAGGAGAGAAAACTAAAATCACATTATACTATGTACTTTTTCCAATCTGGTAGTATTTTCCAGTGCAGCAATTTCAGTATCTTATCTGGTAGGCATAACCATAACCATTATATGACTTTCGTACCTTTTTATAAACTTCTTTAGTTATTTGTTCATCTATTTGTTCCTTTATCTCATTCATGTATTGTGCCTGTAAATATAAAAGCAATACAGGGATTTGATTGTGGATAGATAATCCTTGCTTTCAAAGATTTTGGTGTCTCTTTGATTTTATTTATAAAATATCAATCAGAAAATGAAATCATTTTAGTTATTTTTCTAGTAATAAACTTATTTATTTCAAAAGCAATATAAATGATGATGCTACTTCTACTTAGCATTCTTTATATTGCTCCTACCACTCATTTCTCTCAGCAGTCTTGCAGGCCAATGTTACCATCAAAACCCATTAATCAAAAAGCTTTATGTTGCTTTGACTAAGAAGAAACCACATATCCTTCACCTTTTATTGATCAATTGCTAGGAGAGGAAATGCTGGTATGATGTACATAATAGCAATAATAAATAATACATTTTAATCTGCAAGCAGGAGAGAATGGGATGAGTATGTGATATATATATATTAGTATCATATATATATACATATATATCATATATGATATCATGCCCGTGGGAAATTAAAAATTACAGAATAAACCAAGTCTAAGAGGCAACTACTAAGCAAAAGAAATCTTTTCCAAAAATAACGTAACACGGGCCTTCCTTCTATTGGAAAGGTGCCAGCAAACTACTCCAGCAACTATCTGTAGCAACAGGTGAAACGGTGTGACAAATGGTGCACTTGGCCTCGGCTTCATCCACAGAGGGCATGGAGGCTTATTGATGATCCAGGAGGGATAAAAGGGTTGGGAGAAAGAATTATAGCACCAATAGTGGCACACACAATCCGATTACAGGATCTAAATCTCTATGATTCTCTGGCTTACTTATTGAATTGTAGCTATAATAACCCTACTTAATATCATGGCACTATTAATTTAATTTTAAATGACAGAAGAAAAATAAAAGTGAACAAAATACATACAATTCTGAAAGATTTAAAATAGAAAACCAGTAAATATAATGTTGTTTCCTTTGGACAGAGCTTCTACAAAAGCCAGAAGCTCTCCAGGAAGCTGTTTCAGACCCTGATCAAAAATGTCCCCGATGGGTCAGAGAAACTTAGAAAAGGCCATGAATTCAGAGAGTGAGAACTGCGGGTTGTTCATGGAGAAACAGCAGGCATGACCCTTTTACTCTGTAAAAATTCTTCAAACCTTTACTAGTTTGTTTTCCTGTGAGTTTTATTGGCTGTTTATAGATAGTTCAACTACTGAATGGAAACAATGAAAAGTAAGGATAAATTTTAATTAACTTTTACAGTGACCAGTATAGGTGCTATGGAGTTTTAAAGGTAAATTTATTTTTTGTGGAATTGGAAGTATATGTTAGATTTTCTCAAGGAAGCAATGAATCTCTTTTCAAATATAGCTTTTGTTTCTTATTTAGTAATTCCCTAAATTTGAAGCTTGTAGGCAAGATTAAGAAGTCATTAAATGAAAGAAAATGTATGCAGAAATTAAATACTTTAACCTTTATCTCAGCACCTCACTAGTAGTACTATTCATATTTTTGAGCTATTTTCAGCAATTGTTCTATACTAAACTACAATATCAAAAAAGTAAGTGAAAAACAGTATTTCTATATCTATATCTAATCTATCTGTATCTACCCATCTCTATATCTATGAATGAGAGGAGAGAGACAAAAACGTATACACACTCTTCAGAAAGAAAAATAGTATGATATTTTTTTAAACAGATCAAGTTACCCTCATATGGGGGGCCCTAGAAGATGTCATGTGTGCCAGAAAACCTGCTACATGCCAGCTCTTAGATTAAAAATTGAAAATGCACGTGCAGCACTCTCCACGACCAAGGTAACCCAAGCAGTAGTTCGCTGTACTAATAAATGTCTGGAAGCTGATGGCCACACTTTGAACATCTCTCTCTCTTTATCTCTTTCTCCCTCTCTCTCTCTCTCTCTCTCTCTCTCTCTCTATTTTTCTACTTTTCTTGAGGTAAAATTAACAAAAAATGTTATGTATTTGTAGTCACTATTCAATATTCTGTAGATCATATCTTTAGAATTGTTTCATCCACTCAATTGAACTTTGTAATCTTTGTGTAACATTTTCCATTGCCCCCTTCCCCAGCTCCTGGTATTTTTCATTCCATATACTGCTTCTGAGTCTGCCTCTTTTTAGATTCCACATGTAAGTCTTTCTGTGTCTGGTTTACATCACTTAGTATAATGTTCTTCAGGTTCTTTTATGTTACTGTAAATGACAAAATTTCTTTCTTGTTTAACCCTGAGTAATGTTCATTTCATAATGTGCATTTTCTTTATTCATTTCCAAAGGACATAGGTTGATTTCTTATCTTGTATATTGTGAATAATGCTGCAAAGAACATAGGAGTGTACATGTTTCTTTGAGGTCCAAATTTAATTTCCATTAGATATATACCCAGAAGTAAAACTGCTGAGTCATATTATAATTCTATGTTTAGTTATTTGAGGAATTTCCATTCTCACCAGCCGTACAAAAGGATTTCTTCTTTCTTCACATCTTTGCGAACAATGTTCATGTATGTGTGCTTTAGATAGTAGCAATCTTAACAGGTGTGAGGTGATATCTAATTGTAGTTTTAATTTCAATTTCCCTTAGCATCAGTAATGGTAAGCATTTTTATAGACCTGTTGGCTATTTTTGTATCCCCTTTTGAGAAATGTCTAATTCAAGTTCTTTGCTCATTTCTTACTGTGGTCATTAATTTTCTTGCTATAAATTATTTGAGTTGCTTATATATTTTGGATAAAAACTCTTTATAGACGTGCATTTTGCAAGTATTATTTATTACTTTATAAGCCGTATCTTCATTCTATTGATTGTTAATTTATGTAATCAAATTTGTCTATTTTTGTTTTAGTTGCCTATAGTTTTAGGGACATAACCAACAAAATCATTGTCCTAAACAATAACAGAAAGATTTTTTCCTATGTGTATGATTAGTAATTTTACAGTTTCAGGTCTTATATTTCAGTGTTTTAACACTTTTTTGTGTATGGTACAAGATAATGGTAGAATATACCTTTCTGTGTATTAAGAACTAGTGTTCCCAATACTATTTATTGAAAAATCTGTCCTATTCACATTAAGATCTCTTGGCAACTTTGTGAAATATCAATCGATAATAAATAAGTAAATTTATTTCTTGGCTCTATATATTGCTTTACTAGTGTATGACTTTTTGATGCCAACATAATGTGTTCCCTGATTGCTATAGCTTTTTAATAGATTTGAAAGTAAGTACTGTAGTGCTTCCTGTTTGTTCTCTTTCTTAAGATTGTGTTGGCTATTTGGAGTCTTTTGTATCCTTATGAATTTTAGGATTTTTTGCAATTTTTCTGTTTTTTTTTCTATCCCTATGAAACACATTATTGACATTTTTATACTAATTTTATTGAGTCTACAGATCAGTTTGTATAGTATGTGTATTTTAATGATGTTATTCTTAAAATTCTTGAATTTAGAATCTGGGACATGTCCCCATTTATTTGTGTCCTCAAGTTTCTTTCACCAACATATTAAAATTTTCACATGCAAATGTTCAACCCCTTTGTTAAACTTATCTCTAATTATTTTGTTTTGCCACTGATGCTATTGTAAATGGTCTTTTGTTTAGTATGTAACAGGGAAGAAATAATTTTTGTTTAGTGCAAAAAATATGATTTTTGCAGATTTTATAATCTACAGCTTTACCTAATTTCTTTATTAGGGTTAGGAGTTTTTGATGGAATTTCTCAGGTTTACTAGATAAAAGATTACACATGTTCAGATACTGTAGCGTGCTTTCATTACTGTTTCTTGACTAATTCCTTCAGCTAGGACTTACAGCACTCCTCTGACCAGAACTGGTAAAAGTGGGCATCCTATTTTTCTCCTGATCTTAGAATAAAAGGTTTCAGTTTTTCATCACTGAATATGAAGTTACCTGTGGCTTTTCATATATGGCATATACTAAACTGGAGTATATGACTTTCTTATTTAAATTGTTAAAATTTCTATCAGTAAATGATCCTGAATTTTTCAAGTACTTTTTGAATATCTATTAAATGGTCATATGATTTATATCTTTCATATCTTCAGTCCAAGGAATAAATGTCCTTGATCACAGTACATGATCTTTTTAGTGTACTACAGAATTCAGCTTGCTAGTGTTCTGTTGAGGATATTTGCATCTATTGGCTCATTTTGATTAATTATATCAGAGAAGTTTATCCTGAAGCTTGAGTCTTGTGCTAGGTTGACCCTTGATCCTGCATTTACAAAGGCTGATTTTATGCTTATTTGGTCCTGGTACCTGAGCTTATGGGGATGGGTTTGATCATGAGTTTATAAGTGTTGGCCTGGAACTTGGTTGTGTAGTAGGCTTGATTCACAAAATGGCTCAATCAATGCTAGGGTCATGGAAAGCAACCTGGTGCGAGGGTCCCCTTGGATGCCTCTTGTAGTGTGCTGCGTGTACTCACTGACTCATAAGTCTTGTTCGATATCTTGTGGCACAGCTGACATGTGGGAATGTTTAGAAAGGGAGGACTAGTGAAAGGAAGTCTGGACACTTGAGGTGTGCCCTTGAAGGAGATATGGAGACCCCAGCTCTTTTCTGTTTCTTTTTTTGGCTTCTAATGCCATTAGATAAACAGATCTCCTCTGACCTGTATTTCTGCCATGATGTAATATGCCACCACAGGGTCAAGCAACCATAGACTAAAATCGCTGAGATCATGGACCAAAATAAATCCTTCCTCCTTACATGATTACATCAGGTGGTTTTTTTCCACAGTGATGGAAATCTCACAAATACATTGTGTGAACTGGAGTAGACCTGATCCTGGGTGTGCTGCATCCTGGGCCATGGGAACTGGCCTGGAGCCTGGGGCTACAGAAGGTGATCTGGCCCTGAGACCAACCTGAGACGGAGTCTGAGCTCTGGCAGGGTGTTGAGGTTCACAGGAACCAGCTTGGTGCTGGGGTCTACAGTAAAGTCAGGGACTCACTTTCCCTCCTTCTCCTCTGCACAGAGGGTACAGTGCAGCTCTCCATGCTGTGCTGCCCACGCACAAGGGTGAGGGACATGTGTACAGTGCAACTGTTCATCATAGCCATTTTCACGTATCTCTTCTTATTTTTCTTCTCCACTGATGTATTTGAATCTCTCACCTGGACTCCTAACTATTAAGAAATTATTTTACACATTTATTGCTGCTCAAATTGATGTTTCTTTACATGACTGAGAACCTAAATGTCCTATCATATCATCTTGAACCAGTGATGACACTAGAAAATTAAACACTTTGAAACTCTTTCAGATCTCTGCATTTACATTCCGTAAGATAAAATATAGTCAGTTTCAATTCAGTATTATTCACAAGTGGGAAGGGACCTCAGATATCAGACTTTAGAGTTTTTTACTTTCTTCTTTAATGTCACTGGAATATGTGCATCCAGTTGATACTTCCCTTAGCCATGAGCAGTGTATGATAGTGGTGACCAAAACTGTTTCTCATTTGAGGAATTGTGGTAAGTTCTGTCTTTCAACATTGTCCAGCCTTGGAGAACTTACTAAAGCTACTTTTACAATATTGTACATATTACTCAATTTCTCTGCTCTGTCATTTTCACATTTTAAAATTGGAGATAATGCTTGTACCCACCTTACTGGGTCGACAAGGACATTCATCAAATGAGTAAAGCATTTAGGAAAGTGTTGCCTTCTACTTGATTCTCCAAAGGCTTAACTCATTACTAAAAATGTACTTTGTAAGCTCAAAAGATAGCCTAATTCTTTGTTGAATAATTTTTATGACAAAAAACTATTCCTTATATTGACTCAAATCTGCCTATCTGGAACTTTGGCCTTATTTATATATTCAAAGGAAGAAATCTAGTACCTCTTTTTCTAATAGTTACTTGTAAAAAGAACACAGTATTCTTGTCCAGGCTTTCCTTCTGTTAAATGTGCTCGATTCTTCAGAAATCTCTTTTCTCCAAATCTTTTCCTCCTCTGTATAATTCCTTCTCACTAATATAATTATTGAAATGTGATATTCAAGACACAATATGCAAATATATACATATTTATCACATTTCATGTTAGATATCTTCTCTACAACAAGATTTTATTTATTGCTTTAAATCTATTGCACTATAGTTTTTAACCAGTGAAGAAATAAACAAAGACTATAGACAGAAAAACTTTTTAAATAAAATCACATATCTCATTTTTCTATTCCTAGTGAAGACAGTACCATGTGTCTGTCATTATTTTAGCAAGAGATAAAACTATGTCCTAACTAGTTGGGGCAGAGTGCTAGGACTATGAGAGCCATCTATCTAGACAAACAAATGAGAAAATGTACCACCTTTAGCATACATTTTTTATCTAACTTTTTCTTAATCTAGATCATACCAATATTAAAGTCACTCTTTCTGAATCCAAGTGAGGATTTTTACATTTGCATTTGTCAAATTATGAATTAGTAGTTGAATATGATTCTAGCCCATTGCTTTTGCCTCAAATCTTGATTCCTTTCTTTTTCTCCTTTTTCTTTTGAGCACTAGGTATTGAACTCAGGACCTTTGCATTGAGCTGAATCTCAAAGCTTTTTTCATTTCTTACTTTCGATACAGGGTCCACTTACTAAGTTGGCTAGCTTCCAATTTGGGATCCTTTTGTATCAACCTCCAGAGTAGCTATAATTACAGACACCACATCTGGCTCCAAACCTGATTCTGATATCAAAAATTTTGGTATTCTTTATATTCAAGAATATTCACAAATTGGACAGGTATATCAAATTACCCAAATCATTCATTAAAATGTAAATTAAGAAAACTTTCAGTACTCCAATCATCTCTATGTAAACATTTTCCTAAATCAGGACTGAAATTAAATATTCCATAAATGTAGGTTGTATTAAATAACAATCAAGAAGGAAGTCTAATAAATAACTCATTATGTTCAGCCTCCTCAATTTCTTTTTTATATGTTTCCATAGGAATATGTGTGTAAGTAGAATAACCATATATACTCACTTTAGGAAATACAATTTTGTATTTGGTACAAAAAGGTAGAAACAAGGTTGGAAAAGAAGGAGGGAGAATATAAGAAAACATTTTGGGAGATAGAGATAGCATAAAAAGTTGATATTATACGCCAGGTAGGACATTTCACTTAAAATTTAAAAATGCATTATTTAAGGCATGTCATAAATCATCACAAGAACATCAGTTGAAGCAAAGAGCTAAAGTGTAACCCTGACAAGAACTTCCCATTTCCCTTCAATACTAGATAGGAAAGTGCCTAAAGGGTTCAGACAGCTTCCTAGCTCAAAGTGGGACAGGTCACAGCAAGCCTGCAGTGCTTACTGGCCAGGTCAAAACATTTCATTCCTGGGACCAATAAAGGAGTAAGTTGTGAATATTAAAGCACTGAACAGCGTGACACCTGGATGCCCAGGAAACAATTCATCTGCTCTGCCTAAAAGGCAGCTTGCTTATGGGTCTTTAAAAATCTGTACTGGCTTTTCACTGCTATTAGGAGTAAACTAATAAGAAAACAGAGCACTTAGATTATTTTTCCAGTTAGGGCAAAGTCAAATCCTGAGACTCTTTTTAATATGCTCATCTCATAAAATAGGGGTTGACCCTTCCCTCAGTCCTAAGACCTAAAGAAAGAAGAATTTAAATATATAACTAATCCAAAAATGCTTTGTAATCTATGGAAGAAATTGTTGTTATGGTAGCCAGCACCTGGGTGTATATATACACAAGAGGCCATTGCAGTTGTGTGTATTTCTACTGCTCAGTCAAGGCAAACAGCAACCAGCTGGCTGTGACTAGCTCAGACTAATAAGCATAAAATCAACACAGACTGATCCAGGCTGAATATCAGCATCTGTTAGGCCATTGTCTCTTGATATGTCTGACTGAGCAGAAGGAAGAGCCGAATAGACAGCCTTCTGTGAAGCAGAACACAAGATGAGTTGCCACTAGACACCTGCCAAGGTTTTGGTGAGGGAGCATTGGTAGCAAGGAGGGCCAGTCCAATTTACAAAGAAGGTGCTTCATACAACTCTACTGAGTCTATTTGCTCTTCCAATCAGTTTTTCCCTTGTACATTTTTTTGGGGACAATTTT
>RJWM01038434.1:0-16741 GCA_004363535.1 Dasyprocta punctata | reverse complement strand
TTACCATTCTCACAGTTGCCAAAGCCTCCAACGCTGTTAACGCGAATGGACAGGGAACTTCAGCTGACCCCCACACCTCAGGGTCTGCACACAGTGAGTTGTGCTGGTGAGACCTCCACGGCTGCGACAGCGGCTCGCCTGCTCTTAGGCGCAGAGTGAGGCAGAATGTCACAGCTGAAGGGCACGGTGCAGCACAATGCTCATCTCATAGCAGCCCAGGAGCAGAGAGAGGGAGAGAGGCAGCGAAGAGATACACCCTACCAAAGCGCACCCCTCCTGCAAGGCCCCGCTTCCTAACAGCCACTTGGCTGATGAATCAGCGATGAACTGATCCACCGGTGAGGTCAGTGCCTTCCATACAGGAGTCACTGGAGGACCCTTCATGTTTAAGCAATAAGAGTTTTCAATAAGTGTCTGTGGATTGCATGAAAGGGGGATTTAATAAATCAACATATGCAGGCAAGGAAAATACCATCAATAGCAACACACTGGCTCACTCATTTTCCAGCTCTTTTTCTTATATGTGTATGGAAAAAAAGAGAAACAAAATGATAACTATTTTAAAAACAATAGTTTTTGATGCCCCTTGGAACAACATAATTACAGTTAATTTGTATTTTTCTCTCTAGCTTTTTTTATTTACCTGATTCACTACAAAATTTTTCATGTATACTAATTATGTTGTCCATTCTGGTTTTTACCCAACTCCTACAGCAATCTTGCTCTAAAATTTATTTATGTAAGACCCTTTGACAAATTTTTTGTCAAAGGGTCTTACATTCAATAGAATCTGTGTGGTGGGATATAGACAGATGGATGAACAAGATATATCCCAGTTCTAAAGTGTTACCCAGTATAGACCATAAGATAATCACACAAATGAACAGAATGTAATTTGACAGGATGCTTCATTAGGATAGGGACTTGGTCTGTCCTGATCTGTTTTATCTGAGACACAAACTTTTAGATCAACCTGTCAATTATCTATCTATCTATCTATCTATCTATCTATCTATCTATCTATCTAATGCTAATGGAACAGACGAGTCTCTCTAAGCATCAGTCTCTAAACTCAGTGGGAAATAGAGAACCCACCCGATGGCCTTGTATCCAGGTGTACCATGACTAGAATGTGGTGCATTATTTAAGTTCTGTGACAATTTTGTGGGCTTCATGGTCTATACAATGTTCTGGCTTCTAAAATTTCTTTCTATAACCTTACCTGTGGTTCTCTAGATTAAGCTTTAGGAAATCCTATGCATAAACGGCAATACAAACAGCCTGAGAAATCTTCTGGCAACTTGATTTAGTCAGACCAGGTGCAATTTCAAGGGCATCAGGAAACAAAACAAAACAAACAAACAAACAAAAACAAAAATGTCCCCATTAGCTTGTTGATGGCAAAAATTTTACCCTCTAGAATTTATTCTGGATAATGGTTTTTAGTTCCCTGAACCCTGAGTATTCCCAGGAGAGGGAGCATATCAAATAGTCAAACATTTAACAACTTACTGTAACTGCTCAGATCAGTTTCTTTCTTGACAGCATAGACAAAAAGAAAGTGCAGAGATACTGGGTTGGTGGGAGGGGCAAAGCTCTGGGAATTAACAGGCACCCAGGCCCTGGGGTTGCAACATTGGTCCTTCTAAATGGATTCATTGTTGATCGCAGTTTGCCTTCTCCAGCTTGATGAGAGGAAGAAGCATCCTTATCGGGGCCATTGGAGTTACACCGACCATTCATTATGGTGTGCTAGGTTGGATGGGTTAGGACCTGCCTAGCAGATTAGAGGAGCACAGCGCTGGGTGTGTCTGTGGAAAATTGACTTGCAGACCAGCAAACTGAGGATGATGACCCACCCGGGATGTGGGCGGTGCCAGCGAATAGACATGGAGCATAGACAGGTTAAAGAGGAAAGAAAAAGGGAGGGTCCCATTTTGGAAAAGCTTGAGTCTCATCGTCTCCTTTGGACTTCCAGCTCCTTTCTTAAGCTATCCAGCAGAGACTTGCACCCCCAACATCCCTAAGCATAATTATACGTCTGTTTTCTATTGAGTCTGCTTTTCTACAGAACCCTAATAGAATCGCACAGCTGCCTAAAATCTAGTTGATTGGGAATGAATCTTTAAATTCAGAAAAACGACTGGCATTTGAGCTACAGTAGATGACCTATATTGAGGAACCCACAGTGACACCTTGAACATTGCTGCGACTGATGGCAGAAAGCGTCATTCAAAACAGCAGGGAGCACTGGAGGCTTACCTAAAAATCTTGGCCTATGCCCGTGTCCTGAAGTGTTTTGTCCTATGTTTTCTTCTAGTGGTTCACCGTCTCAGGTCTAATATTCATTTGATTTTCTCCCTTTTTAGTATGAGATAGGGGTCTACTGGCTTTCCTCCACATATGAATATCTAGATTTTGCTCACCATTTCTTGAAGAGACTGTCCTTTCTTCATACACAATCTTGGAAATTTTGTCACCAACAGTTAGCTCTAAGTATGTGGATTAATTTCTAGGTTCAGTATTCCTTTGGTTTATGTGTTAGTTCTTATGCTATTAGTATGCTTATTTTGGTTTCTATAGCTTTGTAGTATATTTGATGTAAGGTATTTGGATATGTCTAGCTTTTTACCTTTCTGTTCAGGATTGCTTTGGTTATTTTAGGTGTTTTGTGGTTCTGTCATTGGGTTAATATACAAAAAATGGTATCTTTATGTCTAAGGAATATTTGCATTCCCATGTTATTTGCGACATCATTCTTGATAGCCAACCTAAGAACTCAACCAAATCTCATCTCTCTCTACATATATATGTAACAAATCCCATATATAAACATATATATGAAATTTCATATCTTTGAAATCTGTAATTTGCTGTAATATTGATAGAATTGGGGGATACTATTTTACGTGAGATAAGCAAGACATAGGAATTGAAATATTATATAGTCTCACTTATATGTGGAAGTTAATAAAGATGATCTTAGAGCAGAAGAGAGCAGAAGAGTGTTTGCTAGAGAACAGGAAGAACTGAGAGCGTGAAAGAGAGGTTCGATAACAGGTGTAAGAATCTCCAGCTCAACCAGGCATGGTGGCTCACGCCTGTAATTCCAGCACTTGGCTGAGGCAGGAGGATTGTTAGGAGTTTGAAACCAGCCTGGGCTACAAAGTGAGCTCAAGGCCAGCCTGAACTGCATAGTGAGAACCTGTCTCAAAAAGGAAAACAAAAACAAAACAAAACAAAAAAAATCTGTAGTTCTAATTATTCACAGAACTCAACTGAAATGAATTACAGGCCCAAATGTAAAACCTGAAATGATAAAAGTGCTAGGAGAAAATGTCTAAAAATTCCTTAAGACACTAGTGTAGACAGTGCATCTTCTGACAGGTAGTGGGAAATATTTTAGTATACTAGTGCACAGTGGGGTAGCTGTACTGTTGAACAATTTATGATATCTTTCATATAACCAGAAAAGAAATATCTAAACATTCTAAACACTTAGATATGAAAATGCTAATTATCTTGATTTAATCATTATGCTGTATAATATGTAATTATTTTATTATACATTCCACTATATATATGAATGGTATGTGTTAATTAACAAAGCACTAGCTGCTTGTCAAAAATAATAAAAATAGTAAATACTCACCTTATCCAGTTTGATCCTTTTAGAAACAAAATGTTAGTGTAACAAGAGTGTTAAATATATGGATAAAGATTCCCGGACTTATTTAAGAGACTCTGTAGGGGAGAGAAGCAAATAGTTTCAGTCCATTTCAGAAATAAACAGTGTATCTCTTTTATGGAAAATATTAAATGAAGTATAATGCCATATAAAGATCCTTATTTTAAAGTAAGCTGCATTGATTAATTCAGTGAAGCCAAAACTGTACTGCTTTCAGAACTATCATCACTTTTTGTTGTAATTATATAGCTTAAATTTTACCTTGTATGCAGGGAATACACGTTCTGTTCTCAAATGCTGCCTCCTGTTTCTGTGGGTGGGGAACGAACGCAGAGGGGAAGCTCAGCGTCACGGTGTGTCTCTTCACCCCTCGTGCGGGTTTAAGGGAGGTGATTTCTCTCACTTCACAGTGTATGATGCAAGATTCAAAAGCATACAGAGAACTTGCCGTAATTTTCTCATCTTCAGATTCTACCTGCGCGTGTCCCCCCTGGATGGAAATTTTCATTTTTCTTCAGAGAGGTGATAGAGAGCTGATATTCTCATTTCTGAGCATGTTGTCTGTGCATACTATGCAGGTTAGCTTGGAACTTGAAGATACTTTGCGTAACATGTCATTAAAAACCCCACCATTTTCTCACTTAATTCCAGCTAAACATGCATACATATAAATACATATAGTAGAATTTTATAAGTAATGGGATATATGAATAAGGTGACAATTAATTTTAAACATTTACAGCATATATATTTCCAGCATGAAATTACCAAATCCTTTGATTATTTATATATTTATTAAGTTAATATATCAGGCAAGGAAAAATATATTCTGAGGAGTTGAAATGTAGAAAGCACTCATCCAGTCTTCCTCCATACGGTACAGTTTCTTAATCATCAGTCACTCAGAAACCACTGTAGCGTTGTTGCCATAGCTCAGTACCTCATATATTAATACATAACTTGTGGATTTTTTTTCAAACAACTCAGGACCAACATAAATACTCTAATCTTGTCTGAAACAAAAATACTCACGAAATCACAAATCTGATGTGCAGGTTTTATTAATCTACCCGGAAATAAATATAGATATAAAACAAATGAAAATTATTTGCCCACAGGATGCCTGAAATTATTCCACGATCACCTTAAAGTCTGCACACAACATGTGAAGAATCCCAGTGGTCGTCTGCATACAAATGAGTTAGGTGCACTCAGCTTGGAGTAAACTGTCCTTGCTTAACTCCTGATTCTCCACTTCATCTGTGTGATTTTCAAGGTTCACAGTTTCCTCTTTAGTAAAACGAGCATAATAATAAATTATCTACCTCACACAGTTCTTGTGAAAATTGAGATCATTTTTGAAAATCAGAGTAGTTTCACACAGTTCGTCACATGGACATAGTTTATACTAGTTTTACAGCAATATATGAAATAACAATTATATGGAGGTTTGGGTTAATCAGTTTTCCTCTGTAAGCATTGCTTGAATATTAACTATTAGGTTGAGACTGAAGTCCTGATTATTTGATTCAATAAATTCCCAGTGGAGTTGCTAATGCTCCTAAATAAGTCTAAAATCACTTTCCTGAGTAGTTTGTATCCTGGGAGAATGTAATATTGTTTCAGGCATACATTAATCAATTCAAACTTTAATTCAAGCATTTCCTGAGTGGCTTCCCATATAAGACAAGACTGTAAAGGGATACAGAGATGAATCAAGCTTAGCTCTCCCTAGAAGAGCTAAGAAGTAGCATCCATGTAATTAGAAAGTGGCAAGAGCCACAGGAACCCCATCCCTTTCCCCCCAAACACCCGTTATGAACTGTAGGAGTTCTGCAAATTGGGAGGTGACATCTGTCTGGTTCAGGGGAACTGAACTCGAAGGAGCCAGCCACTTTTCAATTACAGGCACTGCATTGACCACATGGTAAGTTCACCCTGGCTGTAGAAGCAGTAACTGAAGTATAATGTTACCAGAATGGTACCATGAAGTATGATGCAGGGGCAGCATTAGAACATTTTGTTTTATTTAAACATGCTTCGAGAAGAGGAAAGAAAAAGGTGTAAAAGGTGGATTGGAGTTACTGTTTCTGTTGGGTTCCAGGCACTTCCTAACTAGACTTTGGGTACTATTTACTCTAGTAATTTATTTCTTTAGAAAATTAAATGTTGCACCAGTGTCCCGGGAGAGCTGGCACAGTTTCCAAAATTATTTAGCCTCTTCCTCTTGAAGCAGCTTATACATTAGGAGAATGTGCTTTATCCAATGTACAATAGTTGTATTTCTGAATATTTAAATCGGAATTCAGAATCATCAGAACGAATATCCTTAGCCAGAGCTTACTAATACATGTTCAATTTCACATTTTCTCAGCTTTGCAGCATTGGCCTCGGGTGTGACCTCACGACCTGGAGGAGCACACCTGGCCCGAGGGGAGGCATTTCCGCACAGCCTGCAGGTTCTCCTGACTCAACTAGCTAGTCTTTGCAAACATACACAAGCACAAAGTAATATGCAGGATTGTTATGGGCAGTCAATTTTGGAGACTGAGTTGTCCCTCTGTTATCAAAATCTGTTTTATTAGTCTTCTCTCCCTTTCTTTTTTTGCTGTGAATATGTTACTCTTGCCGTGAGCAGAGTTAGGCAATGTTGAGGAAAACCTGTCAGGTGAGGAAGCTTAATTAGCCCAGAATAGTTCTTCGGTGCTCCAAAAGTCCAAGGCCTAAAGACAGATATGATTAAAGTCTATAAAAAATAACAAATGTACTTAAAATGCTATTTTGAGGCTCATTAAGCTTGAATTAGTCAACATGTATTTCCAGGGGTACAATCAATTTGCATTTATTCAGTGATTCTCTTTGGCCAATTAATATTTGGGTGACACTAAATCCCCTGAATCAAAACAAAATAATTGAAATGTGTACTGAAAAGCCTACAAATAAAAAGGATGTGAAAATAATTAGAATTAAGACTCTGGACATGTGTTTCTCGTGAAAGTATCATGTACATAATTGTTACTGACTTTTTCCTTTCATGGAACATCATACACACCCAAACCCAAAACCCAAACACTGTGAATGGGTGGCCTGCTGTTTTGGGTTAGAAGAGACCAGAGTTTAATCTTAATTGACAAATAAACTGAGAATATGGAGTGAGGGGTATTTTTTTCTATTTCATCTGAAAGAGATACAAGGAAATTCCCATTTTTCTTTGCTACTTCTTCAAAATATTTCTTCGAGTCTCTGGCAGAAATACGTAGGCTGTTCTTAAGCTCCCAGACATATCTGACTGACTTAACCTTTTTCTTATTTCATAGAATTCAATAAAGGGAAATGTTTGAAACAAATTTTGGGAGTTTGTTGGACATAGGAGTAAAGTGGTTCAGAACCAAGTATTATGACTAGTTATGTAACACTGAGGGCAGCAAACTGAGGGTGAATATTTCAGGCCTGCAGTGCCATTTAGTTTGCATGGTCTCAACCACCGCACTCTGCCTGTGGGCTGTGAAAGCAACCGTAGTCCATGCACAAGCGAGTGGAGGTGGCTGTGGGCCAATGAAACTCTACCTGAAAACAGGTGGGGGCAGCTTGGATGGGACCCCAGGGCTGTAGTTTGCCCTTCTGCGATGCTGCATCATGCTAACCCAGGGGAAGTGTTTCCCGTTGGTTGTTCCAAGAAGACTGTGTTCTGCACTCATGCAACCCCACGTGTGTAAAGGTGTTGCAGAAGGAACCAGGGGAAGCTTTCAAAAATCCTGGTGGGATCCATGGGTCTTTTAGTGACCACAGTGGACACATCTCATCCACTATGGGATAATGATCTTGATCTCTTTATTGCCTACCCCGTCAATACTGACTTCAGGCACATTTAGAAAAGCTATGCTCGTTTGATCCATCTGGGTGGCTTCTAGTCCTCATTCATTGTCAGTGTCTAACAGATGAGCACTTATGGGCCAATATATTCAGATCGAGCTTGTCAAAGGAACATCTTAAGACTTCTTTTATCAGATGGTGCCAATCTATGCCAGTGCTCTGGAGCTCTGCCTGGCCAACTGAACCATCTGTAAAGCACGTCAAATATTGTTATTTTGTATTATAAAAGCACTTCAGTAAATCACGGAAGAAGTGCTCTGGTGCCCATGGGTATCAAGGATGTAATTTCTTCCCAAGGACTATGGTCTCTGTGCCTTCAACTGGGGTGCTCCAGTACAGGGTTTTCAGCCTGCACTCCCACACTTCTCCTTCAGACCTCTGGATGAAGAGTGCCCATTGCGCCCATACTACACACGCAAGGGGATCGTGGTGTGGTCCTGGATTTTGACATTCTTACTCTCCAAGGTATATTACCGAATCCAAGAGCATGAGAGTAAAACTTTGCAGTAATGTTGACTTGACGGTGTTCAAGGTAAACCAAGGATATGATTGCAGAACATAAAGTAAGAAATTCATGGGTGAGAGGGAACAAAGCAGCCAGAAGCCTATGTCAAATCAGAAGAAGAAAAATTCCAAGTACCACAATTAGTGACCATGTAAATCTAATTTTTTTCAAGATAAATAGTGTCTGAGATTTTACCATCAATGAGAATTTTATATGTAATTTTCCCTTTGTATAATCTGTCTTCTTTGTATAAGTAGACATAAGGATGAAAACTTAAAAAGTGGATGATTTTAAGATACAACATCCCTCCAGCCTTATCTTTCTTAGGATTTCAGATGTGACAGATGATTCAAATATCCAAAAACATTAGGAATACTCATGTTGAGTTGCTAACTTAAAATATTCCTTATGAAGGGTTTTAGTAATGACCATGTACTTGTATTATCATTTCAAATATAACATTGTATTTTAAAAAAAGAATGACACTATAACTTGAAGAAAGTTTTTAATTTTTAAATAAATTTATTGAATTGGAAGAAAAATTTTTATTTTAACAGATGTGAACAATGTTTGGGAGGCACCAACATGATCTAAATACTCTTCTGATATTTGAATCTATTTCATAAACTCCTTGCAAAATGATTTTCTGGTTTATATTTGAATTTCTCCAGTTATGGAGAATTCAGTACCATTCAAAGTATCTCATTTATCCATAGACTGAAAAATATTTCTGGTTTGCTCAGAAATCTGTCTTCTTATAACTACACCATAGGTCCTTATCCTTGTTAGCTCAGGTTTCATTAAAAACACCACAGTCTGAGTGGCTTAAAAATCAGAAAACTCGTTTTTCTCACCATTCTAGAAACTGGGAATTTCATAATCAAGTTGCTGGCCAATTCAGCCCTAGTTAGATCTCTCTCGCTAGTATGCAAACTAGCTCCTTTCCACTGTGGCTTCTCCTGGCAATGGGGGGAAAGAGACCTCTGGGTTCTCTGCTTCCCCTACAAGAGAAAATGCCCTGTCAGACTGAGCTCCTTCCCTTATTACCTCATGCTCTGGTTGTGGTCCTGTGTCCCTCCAAAGCCTCACGCAATCATGGATGGGGCTGAATCTGCCATTTGTGATTGGTTTGTTGTCTAGTGCTGGGATTGGCTATGTGAGTGCTGCACCCACCCAGGGGTGGAGCTGACATACAGTGTAAGGGTGAGAGGAAGGCAGGTCTCTCTCTCTCGCTTGCTGTCACAGTGGCCATGAATGGCCGCCCTGCCATGCCATGCTGACTTGGAGCCAACTGAGTATGAACTGAAACCCCTAAACTGTAAGAAATAAACCTTTCCTTCCTTAATTTTGGGTGTCAGGTATTCTGTCTCAGCAATGAGTGAAAAGTAACTAAGACGCCTCATGTGACCCTTGTCATCTGCCTTGTCACATGCTTGGGGTTTGGGCTGTAAGCTAAAAGTGTGTAGGAAACACATTCGACTCATCATAGCTCTTATTCTACTGCCATGCAGAGTGATCATCACCTCGTTTGGTTCTACCAATGCTATCATTATTCCAAAAAACAAAAATGCTTAGCAATTCTTTGTGACCCTGCTTTCTTTCTTCAAATGACTTCAGGTCTCTTCATGACTTTTGCCATCCCCTGAATATGGGCCAAAACATATTTTCACTTTAAAAAGGACTACTCGGAACATTAATAATGTGAGTATAGTACACTTACTTACACTTAGCTAAATAAATTCTCCTAGTTCTAGTTATTACACCTAAACTTTCAATAAGCCATTAGAAAACAACAGGCCTTTAATTTGTCTTTCACAACAATTGTATTTTATAATACTGACCAATCTCTGAGTTCTAACTTTACCTAATTTTTCATACTCTGATCTCATGTTGAATGTTTGGGAAAAGAAACTACAGCCTAAAATTGGAGATGAAGCTATAGGATATTGCTGGAGATACTCTACACTAGTTGAAGATGAATTAAGGTTTCTTGCATGATATTGTGCTGTGTTGACCTCCCTGTGCTTTGTGATTTAGTGCTATCTCTGGTCTGAAAGAAGCATATGAGAGCGAGAAATATTACCTGATTTTTCTCAGCTGTGATACTTTTTGTTTTTTATGTTAGGTTTGGAAATTCATCTATAAAACAGTAGCTTCAGTTTTGGAAAGCTGAATGTTAAACTTTAGATAGAAATTTTGCTTCTTTCCCTCTCTTTAACTTGTTTCATTACAAAATACATACAGTGTGGTAAAAGAGGCACAGATCTATTTCCATATACATTGGGCCTGCCGAACGCCAAATATAAAACTGATATTCCTATTCCTATTCCTATTCCTCTTCCTATTCCTATAAGACGTGTCAGCTAGGTTAGTGAATGTCAAAGAAAACAACAATTTCTTAAGGAAGGGCAGCTCTTAGGGACTTAGTTTTCAATGCAGATGTGAGCCTGCTCCTATGCCAGGAGGCACAACCAGCAAAGAAGAAGCCTTCGTTGACACAGTCCTTTGCAACAAAGGGACTCAGATGTGTTTTCTCTTCAAAAACTAGGAGTAACTCAGACAGAGAAAAATCAATCTCAAGCAAAAACAAACACTCTAAGTTTTTTGAACACAACAATGTATACAATTGACTTTTTCTGGTGAATGCAGAATATACCCCAAACAATATGAAACTATATATTCCAACTATCACACGACTACATTGACAAGCAGATGAAGGATTTCATCAAGGCTTGTTTCTTGATTAAATCAGAACATTTATTTGTTGTACCTACTATATGTCAGGTATCATCCAAAACCCTGGGGAGGATGATGCAATAAAATGGTATAAAGGTTTGGAGGGACTGGGAGGAACTTCCTGCTGATAAGAAACCAGACATAAGGAGAACTGACTACAAAGCACTGTGATAACTACTAAAGAGTATGTGTTAATGAAATAGTACAAGTAAGAGAAAGGTCAGGCAAGTAATTATAATAGCAACATGTGAAGAATCATGCTTCTATCTATCTCTCTATGTATCTATCTATCATCTATCTAACTCTTCCAGAGAGTTCTTTCTATTTAGTATAGGTCCAAATAAGTATATACACATATAAAATTTTAAAGATAGAATTAGAAATTTTGTCCACATTCAGGCTCATTTTTGATAATTTAATTACATTCTCTGGTATTCTTTTCTTTAATAAAAGCAAAGATGCTGAAAACACATTCTTGCAAACCTATTATAAATAAAACATCAACTGTTTGAAGGAAATATGATCACAAAAGTATGACTTTTAAAATTGCTTTTTTCTCTTTTTCTTCAAAGTTGTTTGTAACTTAGGACATAGCATATTCATATCACTAGACTAATCGTTTTGAATGTCAGTGAATTTCATTTTTTGTTCACCCTCTTAATTCACTGATAACTATTATCTTAATGCAAGGTGGACTCTCACAAAGAAATTACATTTAGAAACACCTCACATTTTTATTATATTCTGTCTTTCCAATTGTCTTTTCAGAATTACCTGTACTTGCCAGTTGAATTTCACATTATCTGTCAATTTTAGGTGATTTATTCAGATTTTTCAGGTTTATTTATGTATTTTTTATCTGTATAGGATTGTTTGAATACTGAGTTTAGAATGATGACATCAAGTAGCATAGAACAAGCTACCAAGAATATATTTTTGGAGTTTAGGCTGTGTTTTTTCTCCTCAAAACTTTATATAAAAGCTTCATCTTCAGCACCTTCAGCACAAACTTCCTGCCTTTGGAGCATTAGTAGGTAGAAGAACAGGTGAAAATATAGAATAATTTGTTTTACCAACATAATTTTTAATGAAAATCATTAAATGTGAGTATAAAATCCTATGCCAAATCCTGTGATAATTTTAATAGAAATTCTTGGTAGAATGTTTAAAACACAAAAGTATTTCTTATGTAGTCATAATAACTTTTAGGGACAAAAGAGAAAGAGCTCAAATAATTTTTTCTATTAATATTGAAGATGTTTCCACTCTGAAAAAATAGAGGTAACTGATTAAGTATTTGAGAATAACTGTTACACTGACAAGACCACTTAAAATCTATGTATTTATAAGCTCCACCAAAGTGTCATAGTAAATATCTAAAAACATATATTTCCTTGTGCTCTTGTTTCAAAACAGAAAGCAAAGTTCTGATATTATAAGATGTCACAGTATTATAACGGGCACACTCTCAGATTCAAGTAACGTGCTTCAAGATTCCTTATCATCAAAGTGTGTCTGATTACTACAAAAATTGATAGAAATACTCCAAATTAAGTACCTCATACTTGGTATAATGAAAACTTAAAAAATTAACATGAGATAATATCATATAGTAAATGTTGCAGTATTCATAAGTAAAAATTAATTTAGTACTCTTTCTCTTCCCTTAATTGCAAATAAAACTATTCTCAAGTTGAGCCAATATATTTTAAAGTTTTCTAGTTTTCAGAATGCTTCTGCTTATTAGAAAAATCAAACTAGTCTATCCATGTTAAGTAGTTCTTGGAGTTTGTACTGAGGAAAATTTTGTCACTTTTACATTTTACGAAATATATAATCAATAAATGGTATTTCATTCTAATGTATTCTATTTCCAACCCATTTTATAAAATGCAGTTATTATGATTCAATTATCAGAATAAACCAACACTGAAACAGGAATTACATTATTTTAAGGCTTTTTGTTACTGGGAGAAGGCATAATTTTCACAAATAAACTATGTACTAATATGATATCACATGAATCACTTTGAGTCTGACATCAACAGCAGTGTCATGTATTGGCTTACAGTTGGGAAGTCAATCTAATACTCTTATCAGTTTTCTCAGGGACTTCATTTAATTGATCAAAATGTGAAGCATTCTCAATATGTAAGGTTTAAATCTAAAAACAACATTAATGAAGTGTGCTTGGGGCTGTGGTTTAGATCTCGTGTTTTGTGTTGACATGTGCCGTTAAGTGTAAGGCCAGGTTGGAAGAGGCGGGTCAGTGTGCGTGTGATGAGGGAGATACATTCTTATTCTCCTTCTCACTGCTTCTGGGCGGCTATGGGGTTAGTAGCTTTCCTGTCCATGACTTTTCTCCATGCTGCTTCTGGTTTGGAGCCAGCCAATTGTAGGCTGAACTCATTGAGCCCGTGAGTCAAATTAACCCTCTAATCCTTTAAATTATGGGTATTGGGAATTGTGCACAGCAATAGTAAAGCTGATAAATACAGAAAATTGATACCAGAGAAGTGAGGTCATTGTTGTGACTTTACCTGCCCATATGGTTCCCAAGACTTTGGAACTGATTTATGGGAAGAATTTGGAAAAGTTTGGCTATAGAAGCCTTAGAATGGTATAATTCGAACCTGTCAAGTAAACTTGGTGGGAGTTTAGAAGACTAAAAGGCTGATAAGGGTAGAAATAGCAAACATCAGGCTCATGAGGTTCCAGATGGGAGGGAGGATGCTATTGGAATGTGAGTTTGTGAGTGTTTTATTCTTGCAAAGAATTTGTCTATATTTGTTTTAAGATTCACATGAGGTTGAATTTCAAGGTGTCAGACTAAGTAATCTGGTAGAGGAAATTTGAAGGCAGCTCAATGTTCAGGCTGTGGCAAGAGCACTACTGGCTGCTTTTAGCCAACTTTTCAATGAAGATCCGAAGCAAAAACTGGCACCAAAAAATATGAAAATTGTGCAATTGAGCAGAAAGGAAGTGCATGCACCGTTGAGGCCAAGGCAATTGTGATTACTGAAAGAGCAGGATCGTGGAAAATAATCTAACTTCTTTCCATTGGAGCAACAGGAAAAATGCCTTGAGGGCCTCTCAGGAAATGCTGGACTCTGCTCATCTAAGGCTCAAGGGTGTAAAAGAGGTGAAATTTTGTCAGAGGCTTTGCTTTGATAGGACTCCCAGGGTGTCAATTCATGGGTGACTGAGGAAACGTTCCTCACCCCCCAGTTCAGCTCTCCTGGCACTCAGGAGCCTGGCAGCCGTAGCCTGAGGCACAGTTACTGCTTGAGCTGGAGGAAGACCTCGGCGTCATCCAGCTGGTGCAAGTGGTACAGGTATGCAGAGTGCAAGAGTTCTAGGGAGGAAGATTTCAAAGAAAAGCCTTGGAAGTCAGGAAATGTGTGCCTGAAGCAAGAAGCTGTGGGAGTGAACCTGAAGGTGAAGTAGAGGTGCCAGGAATGTGGAGAAGCTGGGAATGTGCAGTGTCTGCTGAGGAAAACCACAGGCAATGAATGAGCCTGCTCAGTTTCCAAGTCCTGTGGGCTTTTATCAGCAAGGCGATCTGGGCAGCACTGCACAGGCTCTTCCAAGCTCACCGCACACACCATGCCCCAGGTACTGCACATGGAGCTTCCGGATTTCGGGATTTCGGGATTGACTTTTGGTCCTGCTGAATTTCGTTTTTGCTTTTGCTTGATAACTTTTTATGCCTCATCATACCCTTTTGGAGTGGGAATGTTTAAACTGTGCCATTTTATGACCTGGAAGTGAAAAGTTCTTGCCCTAGTATAAATTACTGTACAATTATGGTGGTGGTCTAACATGGCAGAAGGCCAAAGCGGAAACACCACTTCCTCCTTCTTCTTCAGCCCTAATTGCAACTCCCTTTCCTGTTTGCATGAAGAAAATTCCAATCAGTTCCTCATATGTCATCAATGCCGGCCCCAAGCACAGGTTCTGGTCAGAGGTCATAAAGCCTCCCGCCATGTTTGTCTCTGGCAAAGGAGATAGCCCAGCGCCACGGGTTGTAAGTTCCTTTCCATGTCCTCAATAAATGCGTTCTTTTCTTCTTTGGCTTTTCACTTCTCTATTGCACCAGAAAACCCTAACAGAAGTATTTAACTTCTTTGCTTTTGCAGAGGCTCATAGCTGAGAGACACTGCCTCTCAGAGGCGAGTCTGGAGTTGGACTTTTCAGCAACGTTGGACCTGTTAAGACTCCCGGAAAGCTTGAGATGGGCTAAATGCATGCTGCACAAGTGGTGCACAGGAGGCTTTTGGAGGTCGTGAGTGGAGCATTGTGGTCTAGATCTAAAATTTCCTCCTGAAGTCACAGGCATTAAGAGGTGCTTAGAAGGTGACTGGATCCTGGGGTGCTGCACTAAGCAGTGGATTCACCCACTGAGATTTCCCAGTTTCTGTTTTTAGGAGGCAGGGTCTGGTGGGAGGGGCGGGTCCCTGTGTGTGTAATTGGAAGGCCGCGTTCTCATCCCAGCCTCCTCTCCCTTCCCCGATTCCTGGCTGCCTTTCTCCTCGTACCCTTTCACGGTTACCCTTCTGTATTGCAGCCAGTCAGCCCCAGACACAAACCTCTCCTCTTTTGCGATGCAGGTTTCTGTTATTTTGCTCCAGCCACAGAAAAATGACTATTACACTTGGAAACATTGGGCCATCTTTGCTAAATACTTCCTTGCTCAAACCTAGGAGGATAATGAATTTGGTATTCAAAATAAGTGAAAACTTGATTTACTTCCCTTTCTCTTTCCTCAATGGCAAATAAAACTATTGTTAGGTTGAAGTAAAATGCTTTAATATTTCATTACTTTCATGTGTCTAATTGCTAGAAATAGTAATCAGATTAATCCAAATTAAGTAGCTCTTGGATTTTTTTACTGAGGAAATTTAGCTGCTTCCACACTTTGCAAAATATTCAATTAACAATTGATGAGCATTTTAAAATACTATTTTTATTGGGCTCGTATATTTTTGTTATTTTTTTCTATGTAATACTCAATTTCTTTATGTTCCAACATAAATTTCACCATTCAAAGTAAAAGTCAAATTAAACACAGTAATGAAGTCAGGAAGCAATGAAAATAATCAAACAAACAGTAAAAAATAAAAGGATAGACTCAAGAAATATTTTTAATTGTCAGCAGCTATAATAACCTATAAAATAATAAAGGACTCAAGTAACAGCAATGAAGAATGAGCTGGTGGCAAGAAGATGAGAAAAGATCAGGAATACACTTCAAAGGGTGGAATGTGAGTGCCAGCACGCGTTTACATGCAGTGCAGAAATAATTAGCAATGGCAGCCCGTGGGCCACCGTCTTGGTGGAGTCTGAAGTGGTGGTAGCAGAGAACTGAACTGTAGAGAGGGGGTGGTTAGGATCCTCTGCAGCATCCCCTAGGGCCAGCTGTGTCTCAGCCTCCTGCTGTGCATCCGAAGCAGGGCAGGTCAGGCCTCCCAGGAGGGTCAGACTTTGTGTAAGAGCAGCCTGTGACAGGAAAGTTACACCCTGCCATCTTTGACATCCCTGTACTCTGAATTCAAATAACAGGGTGATTAATATACCAACCCGAATCCCTCCTCCTCAGTAGCGTTGGCTGACCCAGTGACACCATTGTAGAGGAGCAGGAGTGATACTTTTAGGGCTCTACCACTAGTGGTATTTTAAGAGCCTAGAAATGGAGACGACTCGGCAGCTTCTGCTTTTGTGCTTTGGGGAAAGGCAGTCGGCAGGTCATGAGATGCACATGTTGTATGCAAGAAAAATCAGGCTACATTCTGAAGTGTCAGAGAACACACACACACACACACACACACACACACACACACACACACGGGAGGATGAGGGAAATGGCCCAGGCAGCTCTTTGGTTTTATCATTATCCCACCAAAGGCACCAGAGCCTTATACTTGGATATTCCAGCCTGG
>RJWM01038433.1:0-16749 GCA_004363535.1 Dasyprocta punctata | reverse complement strand
TGGGCTGGAACTTGTGATCCTCCTGACTCAGCATCCCAGAGTAAAGGGATTACATGTGTGCATCCCCCACCCTATTTAGGGATGCATTCCTAAATAGGAATCTTCCTTGAGTGTATCAGTGTTAGCATTCTGGGGTTGGGGTCTCTAGGTGTTTGCAGCCCTTGAGGTTTGCCTGGGTTCCTCCCACGACTTCAGGATGACTTCAGGATCTGCAGGTTCCGTTCGCACACTCCTGTGCTCCACGAGGTCCACCCCCTTCCTCAGGACAGTGCCCTGCCCTCTGGAGAGCTGCCCCGCCCAGCTCATCTCCCTTGCCAGGGGCCAGATCTCTGTCTCTCGTCCGTCTGGGGAGCAGTTGGTCTCCTAAGGATTGAGCTGTGCCTCTTAATTTGGTTGTCAAAAGCCTCCCGCCAGGGCAGCAGAGGCCAGCCCGCAGGGTGTGTTGGACCTTGCCGAGTGCTGGGTCCACCCCAGGCGAAACTTCAGGGAACCGCTGCATTCTGCTCTGTGGGGTGGGTAGCCACACAGCTTTCCTTGGAAATGGGGGTCACACCACAGAGGGCGGCAGGAGGAAGGACTCGGGCAGGAGATCCAGGAACAACACCCTGGGTCTTGCCAAGACCCAAGGCATTCAGTTTCCTGGGACCACCAGCAACTCCAGAGGCAAATTTGAGGTTTGCATTAACACAGCATTAACGCTGGCTGAGAAAGTTGCCCCTGAGATTGAACTCACTCTGATTTCAGGGTTGTGTGCCCAGGGTTCGTGCTGGGACATCCCTGTCTTGGCCCCCGCACCTGTGACAGGTTATTCTTGAGCAAGATGCCAATGCTGATGTGGCCTCCCCGGTACTGCCAAGAGACCCTCACATCCATGGAGAGCGTGAGGCACTGATTGGGTTCCAAGAAATGGGCAGTCAGAGGGACAGGGGGTCTGAGCACCTCACTCTAACAAAGCCCTTCTTTCCCGGCAGCCCCTCGCTGCAGCCTTGAGTAAGTGATTTCAGCGACTTAGAATGTTGCCCTTGAACCATATTTTATGACATTGATATGCTGTTCTCTAAGCTGAGTATAATAGTTATTAATAGAATGTTATGGTTTTTGCAAAAAAGCCTAAATGACAATCTATGAGTCATTTGTCCCTTTTTTTTTTCTTCCTTACAATAGTCTTCAGGGAAAAAAGTATTTCTTTTAGGAAGTTTTGCTGAACTGCCATAAGTTAAAATGCATTGGAATATTGTTATTCATGGAGAAGCTTCAAAGTTATGATTTCAACGAAATGAGAGTTTTCGAAGGTTTTTTAATGTGCTGTAAATTAATACAAACCTATTTTGAAGTGCCAGAAAATTCAATATCAAGCTTAATGAGGATGTAAACAGACAACAGTTATGCTTGTTTGAAAACCCCACTTAGTGTGATTTATCAAGCTCAATGTAGTTTACAAAGTCAAAAGTAGAAACTATCTTGCGTTGAAAGACTGATGGAAAGGGGGCAAAGCTGGAAGTTGTGGAGTTGGGGAGAGGAGCAAAGGCTGAATATTGAGTGGACAGAGGAAAGGAATAGGAGGTCGCCATCAAAACCAACAGGTCACTGGGCAAGGTGGCCCGCGCCGCCCTCCTGGCTGCAGAAAGAACTAAATCAAGGTGGCGCCACTTGCTGGGGGAGGTTGGCATTGGAGCAAGCCTTGGGTCTCCTGAGAAAGTCAGCAGGGGCTTGTCACCATAGCAACATGAGAGTCAAGTAGTCTGCAGGAATTGAAGGCTGGCTTCTCCTGGTCAGAGGCAGAGCCAGAGCCAGGGTCGGGTCATCGCTCCTAACAGGTTGCAGCAAGGTGGGCAGAGGAGCTGTTTCCAGGCCTCGCTAGGACGAACCATCTCCAACTTTGCAAACACCTGACCTGTGAGTCATTTTCAAGGCCTGGAAGCCAATTTAACTTCACCAGAAGCTTCTGGAAAGCTCTGGGCTTATAGCTTTAAACATGGGTAGGTATCATCAGTTCCTGGACTCCATGCATGCAGAGTCAGGGTGCTGCTTTCATTTTGTTTTGTCTCGCAGTGTTGGAGATGGAACCCAGGGCAGTCCAGCTGAGATACACACTCTGTTCCCCAAAAGTCAGGTTCCTAAAGACCTCTCAGGAATGAGAGTAAAGACATAACACAAAGGGGGAGGGCATGATATCAAAACATTTTGGGTACACAGAAATAGAAATAGATATTGATATAGATGACAGAGGAGCCAGATTGTTAGCAGGAAGCATAAGTGATGAAAATTGTTGCCTCAATGATGGCTCCAGAGCTTGCTCTGGTCTGTAAATTTACCTTGACTCTCCCATTTAGCATTAGTATTTTGAACCTCTACCATTCTGCAGGTCAGCTTTAGTCATAAGAAAAATCTCACAAATGTTTCCTCTTAAGTATTTGGTAGGGGTTTGTATATAATACAAAAGTACAAGGTACTACAACAAGTGCAGCAAATGTTTAAATGTCTTAATTTATTACAGTAAAACTTAACCCATTAATTCCCTTTAAAATACTGCCCTCCCTTGGACTTGGACGTATGTATCCCATCGTTCCTGCTGCTCTGTGAGCAGTTCCAGAAGTCCTCTTTCATGAGCATCTTTACTTGTGTGACCGTGGTTGCCTGGATATCCTGAGCTGATTGAAAACATTTCTCTTCCATGGTCATCTGGACTTTGGGGAGGAGCCAGAAGTCACAGCGTGACCGATCTAGTGAATAAGGTGGATGAGGACGTAGCATCATGGTTTTATGAGCCTGGATGGAACTTAGCAGCTGCATTCACCCCACTTTTGATCACACCTTATAAAAACACTCATGAAAGAGGACTTCCAGAAGCACTTGACTAGGGAGCAAGGATGTTGGGGGAAGTGTTGGAAGTGAGAGGAAGTGCTGCAAAGGGGACTCGTGGCCATGTACCTTTTAGTGTAATAGATATTTTCGTGTAAACACACTGTGTTGTTGAATCATCCTTTGTGTGTCATATCCATGCTTTTATTTCAAGAAATGATTGCTACTGAAACCACTGGAACCATCAGACTGTGGGTCCCCTGTGTAGCTGTGGTTGACATCTGTGTGCCTCGCCTTCTGGTCCAAAAGGACTTTGCAAACTCGTTCATGACCAACTCTGTGCTCAGTGCCTGTTGCTGAATTAAAAGAATTTCCTAGTTCCTCTAGTCTATTTCAGGCCAAAGTGGACTGCATGTCTTATGCCAAGAAGGCAACCTTACTAGGAAGGCTCTGCTCTTCAGCAGGGCTTTGTACCAGCAGCCCGTGGGGTGTGGGCGGGGACTGCCCCGTGGACTGAGGTCCAGGGAAATGCAAGGAGTCATAACTGCTATATTTGTGTTTTGGATCTTTTGAAGACAGAAAGGGACCTGGGGACATGGCCAGGAGTCCGTGAGGGTGTCTGGGGGCAGGCACTGCTCCTGTGTGGTCCAGAGGAACAGGACACTGTCCTCTCTCTGACCGTGGCCAGGGAAGCCCAAGATGTGCAAGGCCCATTCAGAGTGAGCTTGGCCTCAACAGAGAAACCTGATGAGAAAAACAAACAAAATGAGCGGGATCCATGAGAAATCGAAACCTCTTTAAATTTTTTAAAAATTTAAGTAGCTTTTAAAATGTAGGTGTTTGCATAGTAAGGGTACAAACTATCAGAATCCAGACATGACTTTGATCCAGTATTTTTACATGATAGATTTCCTCTCACGATAATCTTTGTTGCATAGTTTAGTGCATTGTAGTCAATTGAAGAGGTAATATTTTACTCTATTTTTTTAGCCCTTTTCCTAAGTTATAGATGCCAAGGGCATAAATGCGTACAGAATTTCAACCTTCTAGGGCAGTTTGTCATGTGACATGGGCCGACCTCTTTTCTTGCTGGGATACAGCCCCATCACAAGAGTGAACCCATCCTCCTTTTTAGTAAATTAGAGCATTTCCAAATTTTGACTAATAGAAACTGTAATGAACATCTGTGTAGTTAAATCTCACTTACCTCCTTAATCATGTGTTAAGGATGCATGCTTCAAAATGAAATATGTGGACCAAATGAATGTTTTTTTAGGATTTGGATACACAGAGCAAAATTTATCTTCATCACAGTCAGTGACAGCGGAAGCGTGCGGATTTGGTGTTTTATTAGCACCTGACGGATGTGCCTTCGCGACGTGGACGCTCTTAGGTTTTCATCTCCTCTTGTCACACGCCGTTTTCCTTTTATCCAGGCGGTTTTCCTTTCCTTATTTACGACCATACTTTCGCTTGCGGTAATTAATACCATTTCCTCTCTAGCCATCTGCTGCTTTCAGCGGCAGGTCGCTCGCCTGCCCGTCTAGGCTGGCTCCAGGCTGGTCTCGCCCAGCCCCCACCCCAGCATATGCTGGAAGCTCGCGGATTCACTCAGCTCCTCCGCGTCCCCCGGGAACAAACCAGGCCACCTGCTGGCTGCAGCCTCACGCAGCGACTCTGCTCCCGCCCGTGAATGCAATCGTTTCTCCTCCTTCCAGCTGCACCTATAGTGCTGCTCCTGTATCTTAGGCAAGCTGGTAGACCTAAGACTCCGCTTCAGCCATTCCGTTTAGGTTCCTGGTTACGCTGGACCACTGCGTAGTCCACCCCAGCGGAACTCGGTGCACAGACGACCGGGCCAGGCTTCGCCAGCGTCAGCGCAGAGATGCTCGGGGCTGATCATCCTCTGTTGTGGGTCTGTCTTGTTCCTCGTAGGACGTTCGTCAGCCTCTCTGACCTCTGCCCTCTAGGTTCCCTTAGCACCTTTTCCTCTGGTTATAACAGCCCCAAAGCCCTGCCGACCTAGACAGTTGTCCCTTTGATGGGTCAAATTGCCCCGCCTGAGCCCAGTCGAGACCAGACTATCTTTCAGGAGATGAAATCACTAAGCACCCAAGGCCGTGGGGTCATCCAAAGGACGTGGTGTTTAGGGACAGACATCTGACCGCACATTTCCGAGATGAGGATGGGAAGTCAGGGGCAGAGAGATTTCCCAGTCTTCATCTCCGTGCTCGGAGAAGCGATGGGGGAGGCCAGCAGCCTTCTGTGGCTCCTCTCGGGTGGCCAGCTGCCCTCCAGCACCCGCCTGAGGGATGCATCCCACCGGGACCCCCTGCCTCCTCTACTCCACGCAGCGAATCAGCAGGGAGTCCTAGAGTGACTTTTGTGCTGTGCTTTGTTTGCTCAGTAAACACTGGATCCTGATTCTCCCTTAATGCTCCTTTTTAATCTCTCAAATACAAACCCCTCTGCCTCCTGCAGGGGAGCTGGGAGACAGTGCAGCCCCTCAGAAACCCAGCCTCAGCCCCGGGCGCCTCAGCGAGCAGGGCTTGGGGAAGAGTCACACACTTGAGCTGCCCTTGATTTTTTTTTTTTTTTTTTTTTTTTTTTTTTTTTTGCGGCACTGGGGATTGAACTCACAACCTCGCGCCTGCCAGGGCAGGCGCTTAAGGCACTAAGCCAAACTCCCAGCCCTGGTTTTTTGAGGCAGGGTCGTATTAGGTAGCTCAGGCCGGCCTTGTGCTCGAGTTGTAGCCCAAGCCGGCCTTGAACTCACAACGCTCCTCCTACCTCAGCCTCCCAAGTGCTGGGATTAAAGGCGTGCACCACCACGCCCGGCCAAGCTGCCCTTGATTTTGAAACGCCCAGGAATCAACACGAAGAATCATTTCTCTTCTAGCTTTTCACAGTTAACTAAAAACTTTGAATACCTGTCTGCTCTAAACTCTGCCCCCAAAAGGCTGGAAATGGTCCTGAAACACTGACAGCAAAATCAACTGTTCTCTGCTGTTCAGAGCAAGCCAGGGAGCAGCAGCAGACAGAGCATGGGCTTGGGACTGGATTGGGTTTTTTTTTTTTTTTTCCTGAATTGCTTAATGCTGGCTGCAGCCTAATTAAACCAAAACTTACTGGAGGAAGCTTTCCCTAGCGGTTTACCAACTTAGAGGCGTCTTCTCCATTTTGCAATGTGCAATTTCCCCTGGGAAGGAAGAATGGGATCTTAAAAGTCAAGAGTATTCCCCTGTTGCTGCAGATTCTCTCCCTTTATCTTTCGGCATTTCTGGTCTCTTATTTATTTCAGTGAAATTCCTTTTTAAGGCGTTATCCCCTGCATATGGAGCGGCTGTGAAGCTATCTAATTGGTAGAGAAAGTTGGGAATTGAATTGCATGAGGGTGGCAGGACCCGTCTTTGCTATTGATGTTTCCAAGATACAGCTCATCAGGAGAAGTTCTTTCCTGAGTGTAGCCTTGACTGGCTGAAACTGGATCCAAGCTACGGCAGACAGGGAAAAGGAGCCCTGGAGTTTAACAACTCTCTTGTAGTGAAAGTCTCGCTCCCCACTGAAGGAGTGCTTCCTGTTTCGTCTCTGTGGTACTCAGCCCAGGGTGTTGGAGACCAGAGACTGGGGCCATTTGCAAGCTAGTTCAGGGCGGAGGTGAAGTTCTCCTCCTCCTCATTCAATAGGGGCCCATATAAAGGTAATGACCGTCATCCTGTGAGTCCCCGTACTGTGAGGGACTGTACGGTTACAGTCTCTTTGTAAAGTGTATTGATATCTTGACCTATATTTTTCTCACTTTCTGACCTTTAACCATGGGTTATGCAATTCTCTTTGTATGAGGAACAAATGGCTTCCACCATTCTATGCTCTAGTCAACTGAGACGAAATTTTCAAACAGAATTTGAGCCCTACAAGGAAACTAAAAGTATTTTTAGTGTTTTTGAATTTTTAATTTGCACATAACTGTGTACATTTATGGGGTTCATTTTGCAATTTCAGTGCAGATACATAGTGTGTGATGATGACAGCATAACTGGCATAGCAGTCACATGGGACATTTTTTATTCCTTTTTGTTGAGAACATTTAAAAATTCCCTCTACTACCTGTTCTAAAGCATGCAGGTGATTGTTGTCAGCTACAGTTACCCTATTGGGCATTAGAACATTAGAAGTTACTCCTTCTATCCAGCTGTACCCCAGCACCCACCACTCAGCTACTTGCTGAAGACAGCACTGCTCTCGGATTCCTTTCTTCTCAAGCAGACATTTTTTGGAGGGGTGCGCTCTTGTTTTATTTTGCTATCTTGATTAGAGCTGGGATTCTCCTGCTCTTTAAAAAAAAATTGTTTTAATCTGGGGATTTAGCTCAGTGGACTAAGCACTTGCCTGGCAGGAGTGAAGTTGTGAGTTCGATCCCTGGTACCCAAAAAAAAATTGTTTTTAAAAATTTTTATTGGCCCAACTTTGCAGTCCATGATGACTGCGTTCATGGTGGGAAATTTTTCACATACATAACACTTCCTAACTGTTTCCATCCTCATGGACATTTCTTGCAGTAGTCAACACGACCATATCAAAGCATCATGTCTAAAGCTATAACTGAGGAAGCCTGTTATTCTTTTCCTTTCTAAAAAGAGTTTTGAACCTTGCCTTCTGGATGGGAGAATACGTATTTTCAGTTCTATGCAGTTCCTTAAGTTGGGTGTAATAAACTGTCTGGTGCTTTTTAATTGTGCCAGTCATGCAGCCATACATTTGGAGCCAGTCAGGAAACTGCGGATAGTATGTTACTGGCATACTGAAAGTGACAGAAACTAACCGAGTGGTGTATTCTGCAGTCTGCAGTCAACATTATTCTCCACGTGCAGCCGTTGCTGCCTTCCGGCCTGTCCCCAGCAGAGCCCCTGGCAGGAAGGTCATGTGCAGGGAGAGTGCTTCTTAGCTGGAAGGTTTTCTTGGGGTGCTTACTACGTTAGAAAAAAAAATTTCAAAAACTTTGGTTATAACTCAATCCTTAACCTCAAGAACTCTGAATATATGTATAAAAACCTAAATTCCTATAAGTAAGTCAATGAATAAGCGGACTGCTAACACTAGAAGTACATTTTCTGGTATTTTTACCTGCTTAACAGCATTTGAATGCCTCCCATAAAATGGAATTTGAACACTTAAGTGATACCTCAAGAATCAATCCCTGCTACAGTATTTGTGAGTTTTATTTGTTAAAAATAAACATGTTGGACCGAATGGCAGAATACTCATTTAGCTCTTAAAAGGCACAGGGAAGAAGGGAGACAAGATGAAATCCAGTGAGAAGCATTTTCAAATGACAAATGCCTTTCTTCTTTTTATTTTGTTTTCCCTTCATCGTCTCTGTTTGATTTTTAAGCTGCAATCCGTGGAATGAATGTGTGCGTGGATGTGCGTAAAAATCTGATAATACAGATAGATATGTTAGAAATATTCTACTGATTCTACCCATGTTGGTTTCCTGCAAATACTTTGTTTCCTTAGTTGAACCATTTCCTTTGTAAAGTAGAAATCTCTCTCTCCTGACTTCATGACATGTTATTTCTGTTATTTTTGTAGTTCAAACTCCTAAAGGATTTTTGGTTCTATGCCCTCAAGATATAGTTGAGAACAGAGTTTGCAAAGGGTTGATGAATATAGTCCTATGTTCTAAAAGACTAGTCAGCTGGGTAGCGGGCATTTTTTATGTGTCCATCATTTATCCACCATTTGCCTTCATTCAGTGATACAGTTTTGTGGAAATGTTAGAGAAGAAGTATCCTATATTTAAATTTATAAATGAACTGCTTCTCTTTAGGTGAAAGAGTTGCGTATTGCATGGTTTCTCTGGGTCTTCACTTAGAAAATGAAGAGCATTAGAAGTTCGCCTGTGAGCCCTGTGTGGTGCAGCATGCTTGTAATCACTGTGCTCTGGGAGGCTGAGGCAGGAGGATGACAATTTTGAGACCAGCCTGGGCAGTTTAGAGACTTAACAAGACCTTCTATCTATATGAAAAATAAAAAAAGGACTGGAAATAAGAGTTTAGAGTGAAGACCCTAGGTTTCATGCCCAATACTAAGTAAAACATAAATGGGAAAATATAGGACCAAGAACAAAAAGAAAAATATTGCTTGTGCAGCACCATTTCACCTACACCAGTTGAGCCTACTTCACCATCAGCCTTTTGTTTTTCAAAGCTGGTTAGCTATACAAAATAATGTCAGGGACATCGTTATGTTAATGTGATGCTTCGGGACCACTTCTACCCATTGATGGAAATCTCTTTTTCATGGACAATTGATACCTCCCCCGAATAAAGCACCCAGATACATGTCAGATGCATTGGCGGGCTTTGCAATCGTTCTTTTCCTCCAGGATCAGCATACGAGGGTGCCATCAGCGTTCTGAAATATCAGAGAATCCCCTTTGAACTCCATCCCTGGCTGCCAGCAAAGATGATCCATATTCACGGCGGTTGTGCTTCTGTTTCCTTCAGATTCACTCCTTAGGCATTAAGAAATGATTGTAATCGAGAGTAGCGAAGAGTTACATCGATGACCTGTCAAAGCAGAAGAAAATTGTCTTTCAGTTTAACTGTTTATCCTGCGTATTGCACAGGAGTTAGAAAAGTGCAGGGCAATGCTCAGTAAATGATAAGTTGTCCAGCGTTCCCTCTCCTCCACTTCAGCTGTCACTTCGCAGCAAGTACCCAATCTCTACCTCTGTCTACACCCTGCTGTCACATGAGCATGCACACCAGAAATCTCATTCATGTTGAGCTGAAATTTCATATTCTGCTTTTTCTAGATAGTATTAGATGTTTATATGAAAACGGCAGTTTCCATGTTGAAGGAGATGACAAAATAGAAAATGAAATGAACAAAAGCTAGTGAAATATCTTTGCGTTTCTTATTACACGAGCACAAAGCCTCGCCCCTGTAAACTGGTTTCCTTTGAGAAGCCGGTGTTGCCACTGCTTCCTCGTCCAACTTGACAAAACCGCTGAACGACTTGTTATCATTTCATAGTGCTGTCATTCTGTGCAGAGCAATGACTAAGGCTCAAATAATGAGCCAGGTGCAGTGTGACAGGGCTGATTCACTTCCAATTTGTTTTTAATATTTAAAAGAGAGGTGCTGGCTTCCTCGGTGGAGAGGCTGTTCACAGGTGCAGAGTCATCTTTGAGTGGCTGAGATGAGGTTTTGGTTAAAGGAGCAGGAAGCTTCAGACACCAAGTGTCCTTGTTGCAAAGTTGAAATTGAGTGACAAGTTATGAAGGTGACCTTGAATGGCATGTCCAAAATCTATCCACAGGATGTCATTCGTCACTGGTCCTTGATGGAAATTAAACTGTGCTATAATTGAGAAGATATCATTTTTAATTTTTCTCTTGGAAGATAATGACATTCTTGAAATCTTTTTGTGGCAGTTAAATAACTTTATAGTATCTCTAGTGCCATTTCCATTTTTGTGTTGCAAGAATAGGAAACAAGCCTATGTTTTTCCCAGTGAACTTTTCAACTTTAAAGAATTTAGATTGTGAAATAAAGTTTTCTTTTCATATTTATCTAACATTTTTTCACACCTGTGTGTGTGTGTATATATATATGTATATATACATAAAATACCTTCAAGAAAGTTTAGATCTATCACTTACATTATATTTTAATTATTAATGAGCACAATTAAGTTAAATAGCTTAGTATCCCTACCTTAATATCATAAAACATTGTTTCATTTTACTATGGATTTTTCTCAGAAGTGAATGTGGGTATATTTTTCCTAAGCATATATTTTATTTCTAGCTTCATTCCTTTTCTTTAGTTTTACAACACATAAAAGCCTCATGTAATCAAAGATCAGAATCGTATCAATTTTTAATATTCTTAGAAACATAAGAATGATAAATTTAAAATGTGGGAAAAAAGAAAAACATTTTAGTAATGCATTTTCACGATTATTGTGGGTTTTTTGTGATAAAGCACAGGCTTTCATACTGTTTTACACTTTAGTTTGTTCATTTAACTTTTATAATTATCATTTGTCCAAGTTGCTAAAGTCCTCATAACTGTTATTTTTAATGGTGTGCCTCTTTTGTGCCTCTAAGCTGTAATTTTAAAAATTATGTGTAATTAATTTTTAATTACATATTCTCCCGTTATTCATTATATTCAATTCAGAGCAAATAGATCACTGTATAATCTACACTTGCCTGTGGCTCACGTCCACGCATCTAATAAACCAAAGCAATTTTCTGTCTTTCATTCATTCTGTCATTTGTTTGTTGGAAGTAATGATGGTATCCAAAGTCAAGCAAATATGCATCTTACAAATTATGTAGGAATTATCACAATTATGCATAAGAATTGTGCATAAGTAATCATAGCTCTGCATAAGGAGTGAAGGCATTTCGATGTTGGCAGCTAGCATGCAACAGCTGATGTGTGCTATTTATGAAAGATGCTTCCTTGATCTCTAGCCTCCTCCTACCCAGCCAACTTAATTCATCTCCGCTCTCCCTTTCCTGTAGCGAGTGTGTTAGAGTTGTTCTCAGGTAGCATATCCCCTTCAGCTGCTGGTTACAGTGGCTTCTCTCCCTGATCCTGCCCACCTCACCTCTGTCACAAGCTCCCCATGGCAAGAATGACTCTCAAGCCGGGGTGGTCCCCACACTGCCGACCTTCTGTGCTACTGATGTCCCACATGTTGTGATGTGTGCCTGTGGATGTGTGTGGAGGGCAACGCCGGAAGCATGAGGATGTTAAAGATGTTTACTCTCTCGTTTTTCTTCCACCAGTGGGATGGAGTAGGACCTCTTCCAGACTGTGCAGAACCACCAAAAGGGATCCAGATGCTGTGGCACCCATCCATAGTCAAACCCTACCTCACGCTGCTCTCTGAGTGCTCAAACCCAGACACGCTGGAAGGGGCAGCAGGCGCCCTGCAGAACTTGGCTGC
Source organism: Dasyprocta punctata (assembly GCA_004363535.1). Taxonomy (NCBI): domain Eukaryota; kingdom Metazoa; phylum Chordata; class Mammalia; order Rodentia; family Dasyproctidae; genus Dasyprocta; species Dasyprocta punctata. The sequence continues at coordinate 4,976 of RJWM01038433.1, read as the reverse complement.
AGGGAGCTGGAAGGTATGGCTGGTTCATTGCAATACGAAAGAGATCTGGAATGATGAGTGAGTCTTTAGGACATGAGACAAGTGTAGCTGTGAGAAATGCAATTCTGATAAAGAATTTTATGACATTAGAGGGGAAAAAAAGCTAATATGTTGAGTCTTTGGTCTTAGAAAGGTGTCACTTTTTCTTATGGTCTCAAGGGTCCTTCAAGAGCATCATGAACCCAGAGGAATAGATGAGAGGATAGAGATGGAAAATGCTGTAAAATGCGTGCTACTCTGTGTGGATAGCTGAGCTACTTCACTTTCAGGACTGTGATTTGTGAATGTTTTTAAGGCCCTCCTGTTGACTGTTAAGGAGCTGGATCTACAGACATCTTGTATAAAAACCCATGTGAATACTTCACATGGTGTAGTAGGTTCCAGTCCCAAAAGAAGAGAAACCTTTGCATTTTTAACTTACAACCCACAAAGAAGAAAATTACTGTTGTCTTTGGCAAAGACATGAAAGCCGGTGGATGACTATAAGGCAATTAAGAGAACCAGTTTCTCTGAGTCTTCATAAACTTACACCATTTCTCATTGATTTTCACAGAACTCCTCAGAGCCCTTAGTTTGGGTGGAAGGGATTCACCTTAATAGAGAATCCCCAAGTACGGTCACCGAGGTCTTGTCACATAGGAAAGTGTGACCGCTGCTAGAAGAAGGAAGACACGTGGGGAAGATGTCAAGAGAGAACAGAAAAAGAGTTTTCCTTTTTGCCATCATGTTCCATTCATTCACTATCAGAGTTCAGGGTCTGGAATTCTCATAAATCACCTTTTTCTTTGACACTGATCCCCTTCAAAGTGGTGTTAATGTGACACATGTCCGCAGATAATTTTCAGAAGTTAAGAGCCACAGTGTCACACAAACGAGCCTCAGTGTTGTTGTTTAGCTACACACGCCCTTCTGCTTACACCTCTCGATGTCGGCCAAAAATTTTCCTCACCTCCCTCTCTGCTTCTCTGTCGTTTTTTGTTTCCAGCGCTGCTGTCCGAGTTATAATTCTGCCTTCTGCCTCAGCCATGACATCCCAGCTCTGGGGCCCAGCCCCTGACACATAGGCAGGGTTCTGTCCCAGGGAGACACTCACTGTCCCTTTCCTTCCCTACCCTAAAGCCTTCCCCATGGTTTCTCCCCAAAGTATTCGGAGGCTGGAAGTGAAGACCTCTCTTGCTTTTGCAACCAGAGATTGGTGGAGAAAAGTTTCAATACCAGACGCACGGCAGGCAGGTGGGTGACCTTAAACCACCAAGAAGGAGTTGTCATGGAAATCACTTCTTTGAAGGAGAACTTAGGTCTTAGGTCCCTCTAAGCTTTGCTTAGTTCTAGAGAGCTTTGCCTCAATTCCCACATCAAACCAAGGCTCTGCCTGCTCTGGGCACCGATGTCACCTCGTGCGGCTCATCTGTGCCGTCTTTAAACAGAGATCGGCATCGTGCTGCCTCATACAGGTCTGTCACAGCACGGGTGCAAGGACAGGAGCAAGATGTGAGCCCAAGGGGTTGTCGCTGTGTGTGGCCAAGAGCACGTGCATGCCGCAAGTCCCAGGCCGCTCCCCTGCTTCATGTCACTAACCGACCGTCACGGAAAAGTGGGCTCTGGGCAGGTTTTGACCCGTATTTGATGGTGGTGCAGCAAGCGCTCCACCTGGAGACATGACTTGTCATTTTCCAGTTACCATATTCCTGGAGAGGTACTTGGTGCCTTATCATGACAATTTGAAAATGAAGCAATGCCTTTGGCCACTAGAAAGTGATGATTTAAGAGCTCAGCTTTTAAACTCTATGCTCCATCTGTTCTAAAAGTTAACAGGAGTTAGGGATAATCCATAGTAAAATACCCCAATCAAATTTCTAGAGTTTAAATATAGTATCTGAAGCCAAAGCCACATGGAACGCAATTTAACAGCACCGTAAATAGTGCAAAGCAACGATTACTGCACGTGAGGTTAACGAACTGCTCTCCGTCTCAGCACCAGATTCAAGTTGAGTGTCAGCAGTTTTCCATTCCTTCACTTGCACCACAGGTCCTTGCAGAGCTGCGGAGACTGCTTCCTGGAAGGGAGTCTGGTGCAAAAGCCCCTTGTGAACCAAAGTCAAGTCTCACTGCTCTCTTTGTGCCCCCACTATTTGGCCTGTGCTTTGCTGAACAAAAAACTACCTGAACACCAGTAATTAACTCAAGCAGTGTCTATCCACATGTCTTAATCTGCACACATCCATCAGTCAGTAACAGTTTGGTAGCACATGTTATGGACAAGCTATCCTCAGATGATCACATTTTATGACCCTTTACTTAGTTCTTTGATTCTGATGGAAGTGTAATATGTAATATATAAAAGTGATAGGAAGGAGTCATAGGAGAACCACATTCTTTTCTGGGTCTGGAGTCAGGTTGCCCAGCAGGATGAGGATTTCTGTACTACTGCCTGGCCCTGAAGGTCACCATCGTAAATGTCCTGGGTCATTCACCAGGGCAGCCGGGTCAGCTGGGATAGCTGCTGAGCTATATCTGAGTTTTTAGCTATGAGGAGTAAGAAAATGCTAGGTTTTTAAATGTTTTGCCTTGTTTGTTTCAAATTCTCTCCTACTTTGGACTAATGCCAGTTATGAAAGAAGTATGATGACTGCTCTTTCTGGCAGTAACATCCTGCTGACTGCTTTTAGCACAGAAACTTGAATTTTAGACCAATAGAGTTATCCCCAGCATGGGAGTCATGCCTGAATATCCAGAGGATATTTATTTGGTAAATTTTTCTAGTACAAGTAGAGACTACCAAGAAGGAGGCAGAAGGCTCTGAAAGGGCCAAAGTCAACATCACAGAGCGGTCCAGTACTGTAGACAGAGTTTAATAGCTATGACCTTGGATCCCCCAGCTCACATTAAATTTTACGTAACAAATGAGAAAATACAAGGAATATCACGTCTAAGCAGACATGCATACTTAAGATGTACCATAGAAGCAAGAGTTGATACCCTGATAGAAAAAAAACCCAGAAGACTTATTTTTAAAATAAATATATGAACTAAAGAACAGAAAAGAAGTAGAGGTCATTCAATGTCTGGGCTATTCTGTATCTGCTATATTAATAGTCATGCTGCTGACTTTCTGTCATCAAGAAAATATTGAATTGTTACTAGTAAATTTTGGAGGATAGAAACATTTATATTCCAATGACTAAAGTTGAATTTTGACACTTAGGATGTTGGTCTTATTATAAGCACTGCTTACCCAATTATTCTAGGCAAATGGAGGTTGCTAATAAGTATTTCTGTGTATTTATAAATATATGCATACCTACATGAGAGTTTTCTTACCAAAATACAATTATGCAAGCTTGTAGAGAAGGCAGTCACATTAACACCAGCTATGGTATAATGTATTAATTTACTATATTACGTGGGAAAGAAGGTGAACGATTCTTAGAGAAGATTGAAGATTTTGATTAAACCAAACACTGAAAAGTTATTATAATTTCAAGAAGATTGGCAATGACTCAAACCCAAGCCAAGTGAAGAAATCCTTACTTTGAAAACCATAATTTCATTTACCAATCCCTACAAAATAAATGAATCCCTATGTGCTATAAACAGGTACTAATAAAAAACAAAAATTGATTTAAAAAAGAGAATTTTAAGAACAGTTTTGAATGATTAAAGTCCTGACTTAAGATACATAACAGCATGGACTTTCATGCTGACAGAGTTACCATTGGAAATCTAGAGTTCAGAGAATGTGTTTTTATAGCATCTGTCAAAATTTAGTGGTATTTCTTTAGTGTCCTTAACTTTTTATGACCCAACAAAAACAGGAATGTGGAGGTAAAACACCAGAATTTTGCATGGAGACAGCTTTTTATGGACCTCATCGTCTGAAACAATAACTTCCTTTTATGAGAAGAGCCTGCAACACTCTTTTTCTGTGACAAATCAGCTAGCAAACTAGATCTTCATAATGGCTCTGAATACTTTTTAAACTTTAAAACACTCATTACTTGCTTTATGAGCATCAGAAGAAGATAATGGCATTATGAAGAAGCAAAGTAATAAATATTTTTCATAACCGGCATGGGCTTCAGTTACCTTTTTCTCATTTACAGTATGGTGATTTTGTTTGTTGCAGAATATTAAATCAACTGGAAGTAGTTTGAAGATTTCCAAAGTGTGATGGAATGCTCTTTCAACCCCCATTGATGGATTATTTCCACTGTAATTGAGCTTTATGAAAATCCAGGGCTTCAACTGTAGAAATACATCTGTTCTAGCTACGAAAACAAACATTTTAGATAACGGAGTATAATCAGTTTTATAACTAGTCTATGACTGTTCTCAAAGAATGTTATTTGACCATTTATTTTGAAAATTAGAAATAATTTTAAGATGCTTAGATGATAGGTGAATATTCAATTAGATGACATGACAGCAACACGGAGTTAGTGAAGAAAGAAACAGACTCTCTGACCATATGATCCAACTGAATAAAATATGTAAAAGAACTGGGATATCTGACACTTGCGCTTAGGGACAGAGACAGCAGTCTTGAAAAGGATGCTGAGTTTGGCGTAGCTTAGCAGGTAGTGTATCATGGTGAAAGTGAACCAGGGCAGATGAGTGGAATGCAGCTAATCAAAGGAAGAATCATCATTTGACATCTAAGATAAAGTGAATTGGCTTTGTCCCAGTTAATGGTGTGAGGCAAAGCGTAAGGTTTAAATGCAAAGAAACAGAGTTTTGAAAGATTATGGTGAAATGGGGCATGAACCATTATGCGTAATGGGTAAAAATCATGACCAGAAAAAAAAGCACTGTGTTATCCAAGGACTCTGCCCAAATGGCAAGTTCCTAGGGATGGTACACTCAGTGGCCATATAACATGCCTAAAGCAGGACAAGAAAGGCCCCTCCTAGTTAGCAGAAGATGGGAAGGGTCCTGCC
>RJWM01038432.1:0-16742 GCA_004363535.1 Dasyprocta punctata | reverse complement strand
CAGCCTCACAGGCCACAGAGCACAAGGCTCCAGCACCATAATTTGGGGGTGTGCCCTGGCTAACCATAGGGATTTTGGAGGACTGAAGCTCTACCCAGTGCCGGGTTCCAGTGCAATCCATCAGGAGGCTGCCTGGCCAGCCACACATGTCCCAAAGGAAAATGACAAAACGAAAGAGCAAGTGCAGTCTCAGTCCCCCAGCCCACCAAGAACAAACCCAAGAGACAGTGAAATGGGAGACACTGGTAATCGCACAACTGAACTTTCTGAAATGTTAACAACTGAAGTAAAGAAACAACTCCATGAAGCTATAAAGGAAATTAGATCAGAAATAATCTCTCAGGTAAAAAATGAAATGGCAAACATTATGAAAGAAATGCTGTGTGTATCTAAAGAAGATCAAGATAAAAAATAGAAGAGCATAAGAAAATGATGGAAACTTTGAATGAACAATATAAGACAGAATTAGAATGCATGAAACATTCAAAAGGATATTCAGAAAATTTAAAATTCCATTGAAATTTGGCAAAACCTCTTGAATGAAGCTGAAGATAGACTTGGAGACCTTGAAGACAGCATGGAAGCTTACGATCACGAAAGAAAAGATCTCTTAAAAATAACAAGGAACCAGGAAATGACAATTCAATAGCTGCAAGATTATGCAAAGAGAAAAATATAAGATTGATAGGTGTCAACGATAAAGCAGGGGTCAATATGAATGATCTGAAGACTATTTGCAGAAATAATAGCAGAAAATTTTCCAAACATGGGGAGAGAATCTGATATATGGATTAGTGAGGCATACAGGACCCCAACTAACCATGACCAAAATAAAGAAGAGTTTTGAAAAGCATCAATTGGGTTATATCCCATAGTAGGTTCTCAAAAATCTAACCAAATTTGAACCTTCTGTTTTCCTTTCAAGATGAACTCTATATTCTTAACTAGTGTTTAGATATCCTCTAAGGAGTTGAAGAAACAAAGAAGACTCCAATTACTAGCATTTCCTCTTCCAGCACTCAGAAAGACCCAAGGACAGAACACAAGGGAACAGCAGTCTCTGGAAAAAAAAATTATGGTGTTTTATTGCTGGACAGCAACCAAGGGGAGGTAAAGAGTCCAGGGAGTGGGAAATATCTAAAGGGGTTGGAAGACCCCAGAGGGAATTCTTTGCAAAACACAATACTCACCGTGCCTCTACACTACTATATTTAATTTTTCGTGCCTCTTTTATTCCTCCTGAAAGGTCCTGTATGATTTCTCATTCTTTTTGGTGAAAAAAAAGTGTGGACCAGGCAATGACTGACAGAGAAAGTTGAAAACATCATCTAGGGAAAACACTAGTGCTGTAGGTAATTGACCAGGACACAAATGGGATGATACAATCAGAAGGCTGGGGTACCCAGAAAGGAGCACTTAAATCCTCAACCAACCTGTAAAGGGCTGCTCAGGTCTGGAGCATATTGTTGATACCAAGAGTTTCTTCTGGAAATGACGAGTGGATGGAGCATGTGGGAGAGGTTTTGGGAATATAGGACTACTTTGGTTCAAAGCAGCAAGAAGGGTAAGTCTAACATTGGGATGGAAGGACACAATTTTCAGGGACCAAGCAACATTATAAGAAAAGAGCAAGCAATAGGACCAATTAGTTGTATGTTTGGTTGGAGAGGGGGAGTACTCACAGGCATAGGATTATAATAAATTGAATTCAAGAGAATTCTGCACTAGTTCTTTATCATTTAAGACTATTTTAACATGAGTTAGGTTTTCCTCATCCTTTAAGGATTAATAGAAATTCCTCATGTGGCCTATGATTTTGTTATTGCTATTAAATGACTTGCCTAAGCTACATGGATGTGTTAGGAGGGTTTAACTAGAGTTTTCTGAAGAGTTCTCCTCAAAAGTCAGGAAGCAATCATGTTTGCATCTTCACTTAGTTAGTGGATATGTTTGTGTATTGACAGTATAAAGTTTATAATGCTGTGACCTTAACTTCTGCAACTGTCATTATGCTCATCATATTTCAATCAAGCAGTCAACTATAAAATGAAGAAGAAGGCAGCACGGCTAAACCATGTTACTGGATGGGGAAGAGATTTTCTTTTCTTTTCTGATTTATTGAGACAGGGTCTTTTTTAACATTTTTATTTTAAAGAGAATTAAATCAAGCAAAATAAAACAATAAAACCAATCAAAAAAAACCAGTGCAAGTGACACAGGACTTCAAAAACAGTATGAAATGAACAATAATTACCATAATGCCTCTTGTTGTCTTTCAAAATAGCTGCAGATAACTTCAGACATAGTAAAAATGAAACAGAAAAGAATAGAATGGAGACAACAAAAACGAAACAATGAATGCAATAAAGGACTTCAAAACAAGATAATAGTAAATCCAAAACGGCTTCCTTAATATACCTTGTTGTCTTTGAAATAGCTGCCCATGCTACCAGAAATAATAAAATCAAACAAAACAAAACAGAATAAAACCCAACCCAACAAAACAATGAAAATGATACAGGACTTCAAAACAAGATAATAGGAAATTAACAATGGCTACCACTTTTAGAAGGAGACACCCCATAGATGCTACATTGAGTATTCTTATCCTCTGAACAGATGATCAGACTACAGGCTTTAGGACTGCAAAGTCAGTGAAACATTAAGCACTACAAGCATTAAATTGTATTTTATCTCAATAGCTATCATTGCAGCCTGTGTTTCCCTGAATCAGCCGGTTGCTCATGGGGAGGTAGGCTGGGGTGTGGTGGGGTTAACTCTTCTTGTTTTCCAGTCCACGTTCTGGAGTGAGACAGGGTCTTAATCTATAATTTAGGCTAGTGTTGAACTCACTATGTAACCTAGGCTGCCCTTGAACTTGCAGCAATCCTCCCGCCTCAGACTTCCAAGTACTGAGATTATGGGCACATACCACCATTACAGGCTGAGATTTTTTTTCTTAAACTGGAAATACTTTTTCTTTTATAGATAGGGTACATAACATGAATGAATCAAGCATCTTACATTTTGGAAAAATTAAATAACAAAAGTTCCAACAGAATTTGATCACTGTTTTTAAGGGCACTATTTCAATTTAGTAAAATTACATAAGTTAAAGGAAAGAAGCATTGTATTTTAAAATATTTTCTGCAAGAATCAAAGAATTATGTTTATTTCCCATGATTTAGTGTATCCTGAAAAAGAAGAATTTCATGTTTTCTATTTAATTATGCCTGGATTACACCACTCAAATAGGAAGTTCTGAGATCGCATTCAGTAGTGTATATACAAAGATAGGTGGTTCACTTATTTATATCAAAATAGCAATTTTCTAGTAGCTCATGAAGTGAAACTATAACACTTGTTTACTTGTCTAATTTTAAATTTGAAATTGGTATGGAGTAGCATTTGAAAATGTGAGTTAGAGAAGCAAATGGTTTCTCAGATACACAGTGAGAAAAATACAGTGCAATTGCATAGCAAAGACCAATGGAAACAACAACTGTTTTCAAGAGGAAGGTATAAATATACACAATACACCCTTTAAACATTTGGATTATTAGAAATTATTATTCATTAAATAAAAGTATTTCTTAGATGCTTACCAGAGACCTAATCATGTTCTATTAATTTAAGATCTACCAGAAAAGAAAAAGAAAAAGGAGACTTTTATTAAGAAAGTATGAAAGTACTGAATGTCATTTGAGAAAGAGGAGGACAGCAGGACAAGAATGAAGTCACAGAAGGGAAAACGTTCAATTTTAAATAAATTACAATTGCTCTTGGTTAACTAGTTGTTAGCTATGTTTTGCAGAGCTAGCCACATAATTTCTTGGGAGCCACTTGGGCTGAGACCTTCCAGGGTACAGGCAAAAGTCATAGGCTTGGTAGATAATCTATGGTGGAAAGAGGGGCAAAAAGTGGAGATCTGCCGCCCTACACCTGGAACCTCCAGACATGATGCTTTTGCACATTGGTCATCACCCCAACCCTGCCGGAGCTTCCTCAGAAGGCAGGTTCTCTGATTTACTCTTAATCCCCCCCGCCAAGTAATATGACCTCTGAAAATAAGACACTTCTCAAGATTGCCTCTGTTAGTAGTATCCAAGAATTCTCAGGGAGAATAAGTGTTTGATGGAGAATGCTGTTAACGTTCGGAATAAAGTTTTCAGTAGCAATAAGTTGAGTAAAATGACAATTTTTTAAAAGAAGACAAGTAGCCAAAGCAAATGTCATTTGCTTCAAAAAGACTTTAAAAATATGGAAATCTCTAGCAGTGCTGATCAAGAATGAAAACAGGTGGGGAACTAACATTCTGAAGATCATGAAATGTATGAGTTGAGGTTGCCAAGGTTGGAGAAAGGAAGTATGGGGGCAGGTCTGAAGAGAAGCTAACCTCTGAAAAAAGGGATTTACCCAGGGAAGCCAGGAGAGGAACGTCCTGGATCCCATGATACTAGGGCTACAAGCATTCTGGGTCCCCTGCTCACCTTTAGTTCCTTAGGCAGCAGTGCTCTGCCTTGAATTTGTGGCATCCAGAATATGTATACAGCCTTAGGAATATTGGGATAATTTTTTCACTCTTAACAGCATTACACTTTGAAAGCATTCCCCTGACCTCTCTTGATCCCATCATTGAAGATGTCTCATTTTGTGGCTACACAGCAAGGTTCTTATAATCTGTGATGTGGCACTTTCTACTTTAATTTGTGGGGTAAATGTGCAGAATTTTTGTTCCTGTGGTTTTGTTTTTGTTGTTGATTTGTTTGCTTCAGTAAAGATGACAGCTCTCAACCAGGTTTTAGGCATTTGGCTTTTAAGAAAACTCCTGAGGATTCTCCTCAAGCCTGCTATGGCACCTGGGTGTGGAGTCAGTCAGTGCTTAGCTTTCTAGGAAGCAAATGGAAAAGAAAATTATTTGGCACATGATCAGGACACAGAGGCAAGTGAATGTTTGTCTAGTGCTCACTAAACAAGAGACGGGATGCTGAGCACATAATTCTATCGCTGTGGCCTATCCAATCCTTAGGTCTCTAAAAAGCAATGAAAATGGAATAAGTAAGGATAGTGTCAAAGGGTAAGGACATGGCATTTGGACCAACAGCACATTTTTTAATGGGACAATAGAAGTATGCAGAATTTTTGTGTTGTATTCTGAGACTCTAAGTGTTCCTAGAAGAAGAACAACCAATATTTTCAAGGCTGAGTGACACCACTGAATGAACAGGAACCCTTCAAAGGAGTGTTCTTAGAGGGCAGGGAATATACGCATGGTCATGCACCATATGATATCAGAGAAGCCAACAAATCGAAAGGGAAAGAAACACAAGAATGCAATGGTAGGTAGTGCTGACACCTTTTATCACATTCACCCAGTAGGACATTACACTTATGATGTGGCAACAACTCGATGAGGCAAATCCAGGGAAAAGGCAGTAACAGAAATCACTAGGGGGGAAGATCAGCTCCTGGCTATGCAGAGTAGGGGCTCCGTTTGTCTTATCTAAACTGTCCAGAGGAAGCATCAACAGTGTTTTTGTGTGCATTTATAATTATTTTCTTGACTATTAATGGTAGGTTGTTTCAGTTCCTGGTAAATATAGTTAGAGAGACATGGGGGTGAATCTTGAATGTACTAAATACTTGCCTTCTGATATAGGATGAAATACTTTATTTCATTTAAGTTATATAAACTGTCTTTTGTGGACATTTTTGTAGATTACAAATGGAGAAAATGTCAGATTTTAAATAATGGTCTTTCCAGCTATTCCTGGTCCATGGAATGGTCACTTAAAAGTGCTTTGTTTTCTAATGAATGAAATTCCTTGTTTTATGGAATCAGTTGGTGGTTTAAAATGAAAAAGGACTTAGATATTTTGGGGAATCATGATGACATATGTTTGTAATGCATCTATAATGCACCCCAAAGTTTTATGTATAATTGTTTATTCATTGACTCTAGTTCAGTAGAAAATCGAGGCTGGCATTTAAAATATTGTATTATCTCTTAGCAAAGGAGACAATGTTCCTTAATGACCTTATGCTTCTAAACTCATTAATGAACTTCTTCAGTAATAATAATGTTTGTTCATTCTGTTTAGGTACTATACAAAGAATACAAAATGTGACATGCTTGATCTAAAAAATTCAGTGTTTTATTCAACAGTTATTAAGTTCTATTAACTTAATATAGACATAAAATACAAATTCTTGTCTCTGATTTATCATTCTGTGGAAACCATAAACCATAATGAAGAAATGTATCTTCTTTTAATGAAGTTGTGCACCATAGCTAAGTGTGCATACTTGGTATATATAAGGCCATGAATGAGAGACCTGCACTTGAGTGTGAATGACGCACTCCTAGGTAGACTACTGGAATTGTAAATTTAGGTGTTTCAGAGATCAGATGGGAAGATTTCACAAAAGGTCATAAGGATGGTACTGTGGCTCAGCATGCAATGGTGGAGGACAGAGTACAGAGAAAACTTTCCAAAGGAGGAAACCCATGAGCTGATCCAAGAACAATGAACAGACATTAGTAAGGCAAGTAAATTTTAGGGTGGAAGTTACAGCAAGATAGGTTAATCCCAGGTTACCTCTTTGGTCCTGAGAATAGCACCACGCTGAAAATTTTTCCAAGATTTACAAACACCACATAGAAGAATAAAACGGAGAGATTTGCATCATTTCCTTATTTTTTAATCTGAAGAAGACAATCTCATCTGTGATGCTGGGGCCACCTTACAACCACACAATGGAAACTTCTCCCATCTTCTTCCTCGTAGGCATTCCAGGTTTGCAGTCTGCACACCTTTGGCTGGCCGTCTCACTGAGTGTCATGCACACTATTGCCCTGCTAGGAAACACCCTCATCGTGACTGCGATCTGCATGGATTCCACTCTTCAAGAGCCTATGTATTGCTTCCTATGCATTCTGGCTGCTGTGGACATTGTTATGGCTTCCTCTGTGGTACCCAAGATGGTGAGCATCTTTTTCTCAGGAGATGGCTCCATCAGCTTCCATGCTTGCTTTGCTCAAATGTATTTTGTCCACACAGCCACGGCTGTGGAGACAGGGCTTCTGCTGGCCATGGCTTTTGATCGCTATGTAGCCATCTGAAAGCCACTACATTACAAGAGAATCCTCACACCTAAGGTGGTGCTGGTAATGAGTGTGATCATTACAGTCAGGGCTGTCATATTTGTGTCTCCACTGAGTCGGATGTTGAGTCATCTACCTTTCTGTGGCTCTAATGTGGTTCCCCATTCTTGCTGTGAGCATGTGGCTGTGGCCAAGTTGGCATGTTCTGATCCCATGCCCAGCAGTCTCTACAGTTTAATTGCTTCCTCTGTTATTGTGGGTTCTGATGTGGCCTTCATTGCTGCTTCCTATACCTTGATTCTCAGGGCAGTGTTCAATCTTTCCTCAAAGAATGCTCAGTGGAAGGCATTAAGCACATGTGGCTCCCATGTAGGAGTCATGGCGCTATACTATTTACCTGGGGTGGTATCCGTCTATGTAGCCTGGCTAGGGCAGGACACAGTGCCCTTACATACTCAAGTGCTGTTAGCTGACTTGTACCTGGTTATTCCACCCACTTTAAACCCCATCATTTATGGTATCAGGACTAAACAAATTCGTAAGAAAATATTGAGTTTACTGATGGTCTTCTTTTGTCACTCTTATCAAGTTACATGACCACAAATCTCTTCAGACTTTTACCTTTCTAGACACATGTAAAGATGGCTTAGCAATCCATGGAATTGAGATTGTTTTCCTTAGTAGTACAACAACTTAAGATGAAGGCGTATAGGATAAACTTTTATAGTTTCTCTGTATCAAGCAAAGAAATAAAGAGGATGATTCTCATATTGTAACATTTTTGATAATATCAACTTGTGTCTGAATAAGGCATAAATACATAGGTTTGGGAGTTTTCTTTCATTAAGTTTGACCCACATTTCTAACACTAATAGCCTACTAGGCCCTTTGCTCTGAAAACCAACTGTTTGAAACCTTGGTTTGACCCTACACCTAGCAATCCATGACCTACTCAATTTATTAATAATTTTTGCTTTTATGATGTGCTTTTATAGAAGCCATGAGTACATGAGCTAGTTCTCTGCCTAACTGAGGAATCCCATCTTGATCATGTGTTCACAAGTAGATTACAATGAGTATCCAGTCAGAATCTATTTCAGTTTGTTTCTGCAGATATAAACTTCTGATCAATGATGATGCACACTTTGTAACATGCAGACTTGGAAGAGAAATCTGAACCATAGCTATGAAGATATTTAAATGGAATGATGAGAACGTTCTCCGGTTTCAACTCATATTGGAAACCCTGTTATTCATGTTACTATGGTGCACAAGATAACCTTCTATGTTTTAAATTTTCTTGTACTTTTAGCTAATTTGCATCCATATACCGATTACCATTTTTTGCTTTTAAGTAATAGAATCTAAATCATTGTGATGTGGGCTTTAGACATCCTTCTTTTTGCTTATTCTGTGTAGCTCAATCTTAAGACACAAATGGGAGAGATGTGGTATAACACAGGGTAAGGATGAGAGGAATGCGGGTCTTCACTCTCTCTCTTTCTGGTTAGCATACCTTGCTGTTTGTGGTGGTCATGAATGGTGGCCCTGCCATGTCATGCTGCCTTGGAGCCAAATAAGTATGGACTGAACCCCCCAAGAACTGTAAGAAATAAACCTTTCCTTCCCTCATTTTGGGCATCAGGTATTTTGTCTCAGCAATGAGTGAAAAGTAACTAAGACAAAATTTGGTACCAGAGGAGTGGGGTCGTCACTGTGAGTAAACCTGACCATGTGGTTCAAGAGCCTTTGGAAATGTCTTTTGGGAAGAGTTTGGAAGGGTTCAGAGATGTCACCTAAATGCGTACAGCTTGAACAGCTTAGGCTATTTTATATAGGAGACTCTGTTCAGAGCCCAGGAGACCAGAAGGTTGATAGAAAGCCTGCTGGTAAAGACCAGGCTTGGGAGGTTTCTGCTGGGAAGGACTGCATTGGTGTTTGGACTCCACATAATGTGTGTTATGGCTTGGCAGAAAGTTTGTCTGCATTTTGCTCATGCCCAGAGACTTTGCCTAAGACTGAGATTAAGGTCAGAGGACTGATTAGTTTGGCAAGGAAATTTGAAGGCAGGCAAATGTTGAAGCAGTGGCCTGGCTATTGTTGGGGGCTTTTAGCCAGATTTATGTTGGGAATCAAGACAAGGAGCCCAGCATGGTGATTTAAAACATTGTGAGTCTGGCCAGAAAGCTGGTGACTGTAAAGATAGAGCTGAGATTTTGATTGCTGAGAAGGAACAAAGAAATAAAAAAGATGTCCTGGGACCATCTTAAGCAGCAGTGGGTCTCCACTTTTTGCAGCCTCAAGCCAGCAAAGGTGAAAGAGTTTGCTTGGAAGAAAAAGTCACAGAGCACCTTGTTCCAGAGTGGCAATGGAAGCCACAGGAGGTTTCAAAATGGTGGCAGCCAAATCAGGTTTCAAAACGGTGGTGGCCACACCAGATTCCAGAATGGTGGTGGCATAGAGAAGCATTTCCTCACAATCAGGTTCAGAGAGCTCAGTAATCCAAGGAGTTGACCCTTACAACCAATGGAGAGAAAAGCCTGGTTACTGTTCCAGTTGGCAGCAGATCTTGGCGGCATCCATGTGGTGCTGGTTTTAAGTGCAAGAAAAATGTGCAGCTTTCACCCTGACTGCAGTGGGTAATGTGTAAAGATGTAAGGGTGTTGCCAAGGGTGCAATGGAAAACCCAGAAGTTTGAAAAAGCCAGGAACATGGATTGTCCAAGAAAAGCTGCAAAAATCAAACAGAATGTGCTTAAGAGAGAAGTTATGAGAAATGGAGCCCCTGGAAGTGCCACAGTGGTGGAATCACTCAAGCCTTTTGGAGCTTGCAACCAGATTGCTTCAGATACTGAGTGTAGAACTCCAGGACTTAATTTTTGCCCTGCTGGATTTTGAATTTGCTTTGGTTCCAATGCTTTGTATTCCCCTGTTTGTAACCTTTGGAATGGTAATGTTTATCTTGTGCTTTTATATGTTGGAAATTTTTAACCAGTTTTCATTTGTACAGGGGGTTACAGTTAAGAGTTTGCCTTAGAGCTTGGAGTTTTGTTCTCTTACCTTTATCTGATTTTATAAACATCCTTGTACTCCCAATGAGATCATTTTTACCACTTCTCTTTATACCTTCTCATATCATAGGGTTTAATGTTTCAAATTTTTCCTCTTACATTTCCACATACAAATTTCTCCACATTTCTTACATAAAAGTGTTCCTTCATATTTATGAAAACATTTTCTTTTAAATGAACAGTAATTGTTTCTACAATATATATGTAATATGAGAAGAAAATGAACAACTTGAAGTAAAATAGTGTAACTTTTGAAAACTGTCACATTCTCCTTTTTTATTTTAAAGAGAATAAAACAAAACAAAACAGAATAAAACAGATCAGAACAAAACAATGCAAGCAACACAGGATTTCAAAATATGGCAACATGAAATCAACAGTGGCTGCTATAATGTCTCTGTTTTCTTTGAAATAGTTGTCCATGTCTTCACACATAATGAATTCAAACAAAACAAAATAGTATAAAACCAATAAAAACAAAAGAATGAAAGCATTACAGACCTTCAAAACCAGACAATATGAAAATCAGCGATGGCTATTGTAATGTCTCTTGTTCTGTTCAAAGGGGTAGCTGTCCACACTTTCATACATATTGAAATCAAATAATGCAAACTGACTAAAAACAATCAAAACAAGGAATAAAAACATTATTGGACTTCACAACAAGATAATAGGAAATCAGCAATGTCTACCATAATATCTTGTGTTCTTCAAAGTAGCTGTTCATACCATCACACATAATGAAATCAGTTCATGTAAACTCTTTCAGAGAAGTTCTAGGCATGTATAAGCCTATACATGTACATCTTTCCTTTCTGTATTAGAGGGAAAAACAAAACAAAACATAACAAATTACAAGAAAAACAAGAAATAAAAGAGAGTAATAAATAACAATAACAAAGAGCCTGAAACAATAACTATACAGGCTTGCAAAACAAGGTGGTAGGAACATAACTAGGTTGTTATTTTGCATAGTTATCTTCAAAAGAGTTACTCAGATTACCAGATATAGACTTGCAAAGTTCATCTAATCATATGCATGTTAACTGTTTTGTTCCAAGAACTAATAGAATTAGTAGTACAATCTTCTTAGCTATCTTAAGTGTATATGTACAAATTTTTATCTTTTTTGTTTTCTCTTCCTTCTTTTCTCCTTTTTGCTATCTGAGTTATTTTTCCCCTTTGGGCAGTTTGTTACCCTTCACAATATTTACTGAAGATTTTGTATCTTATTTACTCTTTCTATTTCTTACACTAGGGGGACAATACAGTATTTACACGTGTGAGTTTGATTTATTTCACCTATGAGTATGTTCCCAAGTTGCATCCATTTACCTATAAAAGCCTCAGTGTGATCCTTCTTTATAGCTGAGTAGTACACCACTGTATAAAAATATCACATCTTTTTTATCCATTCCTCGGTTGATGGGCATTTAGGTTGTTTCCAGGATTTAGCTATTACAAATTGCACTGGTATAAGCATGGGTGCATATATATCACTGTGGTATAACGTTTTCAATTTTTCTGGAAATATGCCCAGAAGTGGACTAGCTGGGTCAAATGGAACTTCCAATCCCAGCTTTTTGAGGAACCTCCAGACTGATTTCCACAGTGGTTGAACCAGTCTACACTCCTACCAACAGTGCAGGAGAGTTCCTTTTTCCCCACAGGCTCTCCAGCATTTGTTATTGGTGTTTTTCTTGATCCTGGTCATTCTCTCTGGAGTGAGACAGAATCTTAGTGTTATTTTAATTTGCATTTCTCTAATGACCAATGATGCTGAACATCTTTTCATGTATTTATTTGCCATTTGTATTTCTTCAGTTGAGAAGTGTGTATTCATCTCAGATGCTCATTTTTGGATTGGGTCTTTGAATTTCGGGGATCTGATTTTTTAAAAATTCTTTTTATGTTCTAGATAGATGTCCTTTGCCTGAGGGACAGTTGACTAAGATTTTTTCCCAACTAGTGGGTTTTCTTTTCACTCTGTTGGAGATTTCCTTTGACACCCAAAAACTTTTTAATAAGATGAGATCCTAGTTATTGATTCTGGGAAGTATTTCCTGTGCAGTTTGATTTTTGTGCATGAATTCTCTGCCTACCCTTATGTCTTCAAGATTTCTACCTACTTTGTCTTCTAGCAGATTTAGTGTTTCTGTTTTAATATTTAGATCTTTGATCCATTTTACTTCAGTTTAGTGCATGGTGATAGGCATGGGTCTAGTTTTAGTTTTTGACATATGGAAAGCCTGTATTTTCAGAACCACTTATTGAAGAGGCTATCTTTCTTCCAGTGTACATGCTTGGCCCCTTTGTCAAAGATAAGGTGGCTAAGAGTGTTTGTGGTTGTGGTTGTATCTTCTAACCTATTCCATTGATCTTGAGGTCTGTTTTTATCCTAATACCATACTGATTTTATCACAGTAGGTTTGTAGTATAATTTTAAGTCAGGGATTGTGATGCCTCCTACCTTGTCTTTGTTGCCCAGAATTGCCTTTGCTATTCTAGGTCTCTTCTGGTTCCAGATGAATTTTAGGAATAAATTCTCTAGATCTGTGAGTTATGCTAATGGTAATTTTATTGGAATTGCATTAAATCTGCATAACAATTTGGGGAAAATGGCCATTTTCTCAATGTTTGCTCTTCCTATCCATGAACAAGGAATGTCTTTCCATTTTCTGAGATCCTCTTCAATTTCTTTTTTCAGAGTACTGTAATTTTCACTGAATAGATCTTTTACTTCCTTTGTTAGATTGATTCCTAAATATTTCATTTTTTGGATGCTATTGTGAAGAGTATGGCTTCTCTTATTTCTCTCTGAGTGAGTTTGTTGTTGGTGTACAGGAATGTTATTGATTTTTGAATGTTGACCTTGTATCCAGCTACATTACTGAATTTGGTTATTACATCTAGAAGTCTTTCAATAGCGTTTTGGGGGTCTTCTATGTAGAGTATCATGTCATCTGCAAATAATAATAATTTAATTTCTTTTCCTGCCCTTATTCCTTTTATTTCTTTCTTGTCTAATTGCTCTGGCTAACATTTCCAGTACTATATTCAACAGAAGTGGTGATAATGGACATCCTTGTCTTGTTCCTGATTTTAGAGTACAAGCTTTCAGTTTTTGACCATTTAATATGATGCTGGCTGTCAGTTTGTCATAGATGGCTTTTATCAGATTGAGTTAAAGACCATCTATTCTGATTTTCCATAGGGTTCTTGTCATGAATGAGTGCTGGAATCTAACAAAAGCCTTTTATACATCTATTGAAATGATCATGTGATTCTTATCTTTAGTTTTATTTGTATGGTGTATTATGTTTATTGAACTGCACATGTTGAACCATTCTTGCATTCCTTGGATGAATCTCACTTGGTTGTGGTGTATAATCTTCTTGATGACTTGCTGCATTCTGTTTGCCAGTATTTTATTGAGGATTTTTGCATCTATGTTCATTAGGAGACTGGCCTGTAGTTCTCTTTTTTGGTTGGATCTTTCTCTGGTTTAGGTATTAGGGTGATACTTGCTTCCAGAAATGAGTTAGAGAAAATTGCTTCCCTTTCAATTTCATTGACAAGTTTGAGGAGTGTTGGCATTAAGTCTTCCTTGAATTTCTTGTAGAATTCAGCTGTGAATCTATTAGAACCTGGGCTTTTCTTTGTTGGTAAGGTTTTAATTACATTTTCAATTTCATTAATTGAAATTGGGTTATTCAGCAGTTTTACATCTTCTTGATTCAGCTTTGGTAATTCACATGTTTCTAGGAATCTGTCCATTTCTTCTGTGTTATCAAACCTATGAGAGTAAAGATTTTTGAAGTAGGTATTGCTGATCTTCTGTATTTCCTCAGGATCTGTAGTGATTTTGCCATTTTCATTTCTCATTGCATGAATTTTAAGTTTTTCTTTCCTTTTTTAATTAGGTTGGCTAGTGGCTTATTAATTTTATTTATTGTTTCAAAGAACCAACTCTTTGATTCATTACTTTTTGTATTATTTTCTTAGTCTCTATTGTGTTAATTTCTGCTCTGATCTTTGTAATTTCCTCCCTTGTCTGTGCTTTGGACTTGACTTGCTCTTCTTTTTGTGTATGTTTGAGGTGTAGCATCAGGTTGTTTATTTGTGTTTGTTCTGTTCTCTTGATGTGTGAATTCACTGCAATAAATTTCCCTCTGAGGACTGCTTTCATTGCATTCCACAGGTTCCGGTAAGCTGTATTTGTATTTTCATTTGCTTCCAGATACTGTTTAATTTCTTCTTTAATTTTCTCTGTGACCCATTGATTGTTCAGGAGTATATTATTTAATTTCCATGTGTTTATGGAGTTTTTGCAGTTTCTTTTCTCAAATTTCTAGTTTCATGGCACTATGATCAGATAATATGCATGGAATCATTTTAATTCTTTTGCATTTATTTAAGTATGTTTTATGGGCTAGTATATGGTCTATTTTAGAGAATGCACCATGTGCAGCTGAGAAGAATGTATATTCTGAGGTTTTTAGGTGGAACACTCTGTACACATCTACTAAGTCCATTTATTCACAAGTTTGATACTGTTCTGCTATTTCTTTGCTGATTTCTGTCTAGCTGATCTGTCTCTTTGTGTTAATGGGGTGTTAAGGTCTCCCATTATAATTGTGTTATTGCTTATTTGATTTTTCATTTCTATTAGGTTTATTTATATAGGTGGGTGCTCCCGTATTTGGTGCATATATATTTAAGATTGTTATCTTTTCCTCCTGAAGTTTTCCCCTAATTAGTATGTAGTGACCTTCTTTATCTCTTTTGATCATTCTTGGTTTGAAGTTCACATTGTCTGCAAACAGAATAACTACCCCTTCTTTTTTGGGGGGTTTCTGTTGCATACAGTATTGTTTTCCATCCTTTAAATTTCAGTCTATGAATTTCCTTTTGGGTTAGATGGGACTTCTTGTATACAGCATATGTTGGATGTTGGATGCTGTTTCTTAATCCATTCTGCCAGTCTGTTTCTTTTAATTGGTGAATTGAGGTCATTTGCATTAATGGTTATAACAGATAAATATATTGGCTTGTTTTTATTATGTTATCTTTCTACTATTGTTTCTTTACATTTCCCCTCTGTTTAACTGCTTGCCTTGACTAGTGTTTTTTTTCTCTTGGTGTTTCTAAAGTCATAGTTATTTTTATGCCTATCTAGAATATCTTTCAGTATTCTTTGCAGGGTTGATTTGGTGGTCATGAAGTTCTTCAGCTGTTCTTTGTCATGGAAGTATCTCATTTCTCCATCACTTTTGAAGGACAGTTTTGCAGGGTACATCAATCTGGGTTGGATGTCATTTTCCTTTAGGATTTGGAATACCTCACTCCATGCTCGTCTTGATTCCATTGTTTGTGTTGAGAAGTCTGCTGTGATTCTGATGGGCTTTCCCCTGTAAGTGATCTGTCTCTTTTCTCTAACAGCTGTTAATATTCTGTGCTTATGTTGAATTTCTGGGATGTTGATTATTACATGTCTGGGTGTAAATTTATTTTGGTCATGGCTAATTGAAATTCTATATACTTCACTTATCTATATGTCAGTTTCCTTTCCCATGTTTGGGAAATTTTTGGCTATTATTTCTGTAAATAGTCTTGATATTATTTGTACTGTCACCTTCTTTTTCATTTACACCTATCAATCTTATATTGTTTTTCTTTGCATCATGTTGCAACTGTTGAATTGTTACTTCTTGATTCCTAATTATTTTTAAAAGACCTTTTCTTTCCTGTTCACTAGTTGCAATGTTGTCTTCGAGGTCTGAAAGTCTATCTTCACTTTCATTGAGCGGGTTTTTCCAGCTTTCGATGGAATTTTTGATTTCCTGGATATCTCTTTGAATCTGTTTTATGCATTCTATTTATTTCTTATATTGTTCATTCAAGATTTCTATCTTTTTTCAGTGCTCCTCAATTTTTTAAACTATGTCTTCTTTAGATGTGTTCAGCATTTCTTTTATTATGTTTATAATTTCTTCTTTTACCTGGGAGATTATTTCTGATCTGAGTTCCTTTACAACTTCATGGAGTTGTTTCTTTACTTCAGTTGCTATCATTTCAGAAGTGTCAGGTGTATGGCTTACATTTCCTTCTATGTCCATGTCCCCTAGGTTTGTTTGGGGCGGGCTGGAGGTTTGAGATTGCATTTTGGTCTTGTGTTTTGTCATTTTCCTGTATTCCCCTAGAGAAACTGAATGCAAGGTTTCAGTTGCTTGCTGGCTTGCAGATATCTGTCCCTACTGCAGCGAGTTTCCCTAGTTGAGTGGAGGTCGTTAGGCCCCACAGATCAGTGGTGGCACTTGAAGGCTCCTCAAATGTGGGGAATATGTTGGGCGGGCCTTCAGCACACCCCATGTGATCATCTGAAACTTTTCAGCTATTTGAGGTTGCTGGGTGGGACTCTATCAGGTTCTGAGTGGTATACCAAGGCTGAGCAGCTAGACGGAGTACACTGTGCAGGCCTTCAGCTCAGGCCACGTGGCACACCAAAGCTCCCCAGGTGCTTGGGGTTGCTGGGGACTCAGGGTCACTGGGAGGGGCCCAAGCAGG
>RJWM01038431.1:0-16952 GCA_004363535.1 Dasyprocta punctata | reverse complement strand
TTCCTAACCCTTTTTTTTTTTTTTTTGCAGCACCGGAGATGAAACTCACAGCCTCACACCTGCCAGACAGGCGCTGAAGCCACTGAGCCAAACTCCCAGCCCTGGTTTTTTGAGGCAGGGTCACACTGTGTAGCTCAGGCCGGCCTTGTGCTTGCATTGTAGCCCAAACCGGCCTCGAACTCATGACGCTCCTCCTACCTCAGCCTGCCGAGTGCTGGGATTAAAGGCGTGTGCCACCACGCCCGGCCTTTCTGTTTTTTATTTTGGGGCAGGGTCTCACTAAGTTGCTCACACTGGGGTTGAACTTGGGGTTCTCTTCTCTCAGCTTCCCGAAGCACAGGGGTTACCGGGCTGTGCCTCCACACCTGCCTTGCTGTGGTTTTTAAAGAGGGGAAGCGACTTGCTGACCCTGAACTGATGAACCAATGTCCCAATTTACAGAGGTCCCTTGGGCTACTGTGCTTGTGGCCTGATGGGGGGTGGGGGAGGTAAGGGGGGCGGTCGGCATCCCAGGACGGTGCTCCAGGCACGGCACAGTGGCTGCCTGGACTAGGCTGCTAGTGATGGATGGCAAAAGCCGCAAGATGTGTTTTAGGGGCAGTCAGTGTGGCATGTGAAGGCCAGGATGGGGGGTAGGGGAGAGGGGCTCCGGAGGTTTTAGCTGGGTCGGGGGTGGAGCGCTAACAGGTGTGAAAAGAGGGAGGGAGGAGGAAGCCAGGAAGTGGCGCAAAGGCCTTAGAAGCCGGGAGGACTTGCATCGAGATGTCGAGGAGATGGGAGGAAATGTAAGTCTGAGGCTTGGGAGCAGACCAAGCCCGGGGATTCAGATTTGGGACACCATGGTGCAAGAGGTGTGTGTGTGTGGCGGGGGGGAGCTTAAGGCCACTTTGGGGTCACTTATAACCAGCAGCAGAGGATGGCAGGCCAGTTCTGCAGACCCAGCACGAGGAGAACCAGGAGGGGCGTGGGGGCAGCGTCCCGAGGGGAGAGGGCTTCAGGAAGGGCGGGATCAGCTGGGCCCACGCTGCTGAGAATCGAGGCTATGAGTGAGGGAGAGGGAGACTGTGGCCCTAGAGGGCATTTGGTGTCCCCGATCTGCTGAAGCCTCGAGTGCCGAGGACGCACTGGAGAGCAGAGTATTGGGTGGAGAAAGGCGGACTGTGTGCTTTGGGGTGAGGCCGAGAAGGCTGCAGAGTGACGCTTGGTGATGAAGGGTGCGAGTTGGGGAACACTGGGAAAAAATGGACAGCAGTGCCTCACGGCTCTGCACTTGGGATGATCTGGTGGAGAGGACTTATGGAGGCAGAGCGATGGGTAATGAGAGGACACGGTTGCTGAGGCAGGAGGAACGCCAAGAGTTCAAGGCCAGCCTGGGCTACATAGTGAGTTCAAGACCAGTCTGAACTACATAGTGAGACCCTGTCTCAAAAAAAAAAAAAAAAAAAAAAATTCAGGGAGCAATGAGAGCTGACGGGGGCGGGGATTGGAAGCATTCTCCTCCTCTTTTGTGGGTGTGCGCGTGTGAATGTTTGAGACAGGATCTCGCCATGAAGTCCAGGCTGGCCTTGAACAACTCCCTGTGTAACCCAGGCCCTCTTCGAATGTGCAATCCTCCTGCCTCAGCCCCGCAGGTACTGGGATTATAGGGGTGTACTCCTCGCCTGGTCTCCTCCTTTCTCACCCATCTCTGGTCACTTCTTTTCCTTGTTTTTCTTTTTCTTCTCTTTTCCTCTACTTTGGCAGCCTTCCCGCTCCTGACCATTGCTCATCAGATCCCTCTTAAATGTGGGCCTTGTGTTTCTGGATTCCAAGGGGAAGGAGGAGATTTGAAAACTGCTACCACGGCAGGAGAGTTCAGTAGAGAGGAGGACTGGACGTTTAAGGAGCAAACTCTGACCCTCCTGGCGTGGTTACACCTGGGCGGGCCCTGCAGTCCGGCCCCGGCTCCCCACAGGGATGCCACACTGACAGACGGGTATTCTGTTTCCTTTCATAGCAGTGGTTTTTTCTGATTATTGAAGTCATACATGTTACAGTTTTTCTTTTTATTATTATTGTATAAGCAGTGCAATGAGAAAAAATGGTATTTGCAAATAAGAAAGAGAAATAGCACAGCAAAAAGAAAGGAGCAGAGTTTGAAGCCACACAAGGCAGTCACTTAACTTCTCTGTGCCTCAGTTTCCTCATCTAAAAATAAGTACGATTATCACACCCAGTCAGACGTGCCCAGTAGATGGTTAGTGTTTTTTTTAAAAGATCATTATTGGCAAGTAAAGAAAGAAGAAAGGCAAAAAAAAAAAATGTCTAATCCTATGAGGCTAGATAAGCACTGTTAATAGCTCAAGATAAGTGTGCCTTTCAGATAGAACTTTCCACATTTTTGGGGGGGAGGTCTCACTTTGTAGTTCAGGCTGAACTTGAACTCACTATATAGTCTAGCTGGCCTTGAATTTGAGGCGATCCTCCTGCCTCAGTCTCCCCAGTGCTGGGATTGCAGGCATGTGCCATCAGGCTCAGCTATCCACATTTTCACTATGTGCATATACCATAGAAACATGGCAGATTCCATGACTTGGTATCCAATATGGTCACAACTCTCTGTTTTCCTAACTGATGGCTCATGGTTGCACATTTCATGGGCAGGAACAGTGGAGTTTGAGAACGTTCTAAATCAGCCAGAAACCGCTGGAGTTTACACCTGCGATTACGCGTCATGACCACATGGTGTCGCCATTGAAGCCGGGTACTCAGCAGTCCGCAGGAGTTGCTGGTGAATGAGCCTTTTCTGAGACTGCGCTGAATTCAGCTAGCAGCAGTGTCCCAGGCTTGAGATTCCAAGTTTGTGGTCTTGAGTGACCAGCAGCTCTTTTTCCTGCATACTTTCCGCTATCCGGGGAAGAGCACTAGCCTCAGGATCACTGGATTAGAACCGCTTCTGGAAGCCGGGCGTGGTGGCTCACACCTTTAATCCCAGCACTCCGGAGGCTGAGGTAGGAGGAGCATTGTGAGTTCGAGGTCCGCTTGGGCTACAACGCGAGTGCAAGGCCGGCCTGAGCTACTATATAGTGCGACCCTGCCTCAAAAAACCAGGGCCGGGAGTTTGGCTCAGTGGCTTAAACGCTGGTCTGGCAGGTGTGAGGTTGTGAGTTCGATCCCCAGTGCCACCAAAAAAAAAAAAAAAAAAAAAAAAACCAAAACCAAAAACAAAAAAAACCTCTTCTGGCCTCTGCCACCTTCTAGATCCAGAACCTCAAAATTTGCTTCCCTCTTTGGGAATCAACATTACAGGGTCTGCTCACACTTCCCGTCCCTGGGCGCGTGTTTGTGCCCTCACTGCTAGGCGAAGACGATCATCTTGGACTCCCAAGTGGTTGGCTGTCTGTGGAGGCATTGCCTGCTGACTGCTCGGCTGATTTCCTTTCTCCTTCTTCTTCTTTTTTTTTTTTTTTCGCGGCACCAGGGATTGAACTCACAACCTCGCGCCTGTCAGACAGGTGCTTAAGTCACTGAGCCAAACTCCCGGCCCTGGTTTTTTTGAGGCAGGGTCGCAAATATGTAGCTCAGGCCGGCCTTGCACTCACGTTGTAGCCCAAGCTGGCTTTGAACTCACGACGCTCTGCCTACCTCAGCCTCCCGAGTGCTGGGATTAAAGGCGTGCGCCACCACGCCCAGTTACTCTTTCTCCTTCTTCCTCGTGGGCAGAGGTGGCCTTTCACGTGGACATCTTCCCAGCTTCTCTTGCACCTGGGGCACGGATGTAGGACTCCATCCCGGCCCCTGGGCTCTGAAGGGTGCCAGCTGGGGGATTTCTAGGAAAGAACTATAAATTTTCCTCTCTGATAATACACATGGACACTTTCAGGAGGCATCTCCTTCCCTCCTGCATTTTTTGTTTTCCAGTGCTGGAGACTGAACCCAGGGCCTTTGCACTGAGCTACATCTCCAGCCCTTTTAACATTTTCCCAGAGTGCTGTTCTGCTGGTGGTTCCTCGCAGCTATAATGTCGCAGCTATAAGTGATCAGTCCTCTAAAAGAAGACTCCTCGCATGCCATGGTGCCTGGCTTTTTTTTTTTTTTTTTCTTCCTTCTTCTGGTACTGAGGGTGGAATGCAGGGCTTCACACATGCTAAGCAAGCCCTATTCCTCTTCTTCTTCTTCTTCTTCTTCTTCTTCTTCTTCTTCTTCTTTTTTCTGGTCTTTAAAAAATTAATTAATTTTATTGGTACATTTTAAGTATACATAATGATCACATTCATTATAGGGAGTTGGTACCTGCACATGGTATAACTTGATTCTTTTTTTCCCATTCCTCTCTCTTCCCTTCAACCCCTCTTCCCCTCCTTATTTACAAAAGATTTGTTTCCATTTTTTCCCTTCTGTTTTCAGCTTTTTCCTTTCCTTTTGCACCACACCCCAGTCCCAATCCTTCCTTCTTTTATGTGAGATGATGGCCCTCGGGATGCTGCAGTGGTGCCAGCCTACAAGGAAATCTCTGAGGAGCTTCGCCCGTTGGTATTCATGTCCTTGGGTACTCGCCTCCCCTGATGAATCAGAACAAGTCTGTGCAACCAGCCGAATGTGGCAGACACAGACCTGGAAGGCTAGATCAGGACAGGGGTCAGTTTCTGCCCAGGCCGCCCCTTCTGGAGGAGGCCACCCCCCTCGCTGTGAGGACGGCTTGAGACGTCCTGTGGAGGAGCAGGTGGAGAGGCTCCAGCCGCCGGTACCGCTCTCCAGTGTGTGAGCAGCCACCATGGAGAGGGAGCCCCCAGCCCCTGGAGCTTTTGGGTGACCTGGCCCTCACTGTAAGGATGGAAGACCCTAAGCCGCCTACTGCATCCCGCAGCGGGTGTGTGTGTGTGTGTGTCTGAGTGACCCTCTGCTTCTCTTTGGGTCCTTGCCCTCGCTCTAGTGAAGAATGGAGAAGTGGGGCTCTTAGCAGAAAATGGGGGGAAAATGAGAAAAAAAAACCACCAGGCGTGGGGGTGCATGCCTGTAATCCCAGGACTGGGGAAGTTGAGGCAGGAGGATTATTGGGAGTTTGTGACCCGCCTGGGTTACATAAGCAAGTTCAAGGTTAACCTGTACTACACAGCAAAACCCTGTCTCAAAAAAGAAAAAAAAAGAAAGAAAGAAAATGGGGAAGTCAAGTGAAAGTTTATTTAAAGTGTGGTAAATGCAGAGGAAACAGAAGAAAAGCTATCTGAACGGCAGGGTGGTGCTGTGGGATCCCCCGCTGGGTATGAGATGTGCCTTTATTTGTAGAGGTTGAACTGTTCCGTTGTTTGGTGTGGATTAAGCCAATCAGGCACTTAGCCTTTCCTTCTGGGAATGGAACGAGGTCAGCATGCAGCAAATGTGAGCAACACTTTCTCTCTCTTTTTGAGACAGGGTCTCCCTATATGCCACGGGCTGGCCTTGAACTCATTATGTAGCCCAGGTTGGCTTTCAACTCACGGCCATCCTCCTGACTCAGCCTCCCAAGTGCTGGAATTACGGGAGTGCGCCACCACACCTGGCTACACGTTCATGAGGGATACACTGGGGTACATTTTATCCTAGCACATGGTACAAGATAAGCATGTGATGATCTTACAATAGTCAGCCACAAATAAGCACGTGATGATTTTGCGTGTTAGTTATCCGTGTTTTGGCCTGGGTTTTTGTTGATGTCCCTCTGATCTGCCCTCTACAGCCGCCTAAACCACCTCAATTCCTGACCCACTGAAACCACAGTGATGATCAATCACTCCTGTTGTTGAAAGCCATGAATCTTGGGGGAATCTGCTGTCCAGCAGTAGGTAGGTGTCCGAGACAAACACCAAAGACTCCAGAGAGGAAAGAGGAGGCTGAAGATGAGGCTGTAATGACACCCTGGTGCCACTGAGGCAGGTGCTGTCCCCTCCTCTCCCTGTGCCTTGTGACTCAGGTCCTTGAGCAGCGGCTGTCCTGCCTGCCTTCCCTTGCAGCTGTAACATCCTTCTTGATCAATCCTCTGAAAAAGTCTCCTCAGGGATTTTGTCTGTTCTTTCTTTTCTCTTTGTGATTCTGGGGATTGGCACTGGGCCTTCTCACTGAGCCACATTTCCAGCCCTTTTTCATTTTTTGAGACTGGGTCTTGCTAAATTGCCAAGTTTCCTAGGCTGGACTCAAACTCATGATCTTCCTACCTCAGTCTGCTAGAATGCTGGGATTGTAGGTGTGTGCCACCATGCCTGGCTTCCTAGGATATTCTTCAAGGGTGGTTTCTAGATGATTCTCTGTCACTTTGCTTTGTTTTCAAGACAGGGTCTCACTTCATAGGTCAGGCTAGCCCTGAACTCACTATACAGCCCAGGTTGGTCTCGAACTCAAGGTGATCCTTCTGCCTTAGCCTCCTAAAGGCTGAGGTTACAGGCATGTGCCACCATGCTTGGATTCTGTCACTTTTTATGGTGTGAAGCTGGAAGTTTCTTTGGGGGAGAGGAAAAGAGAGAGAGACAGACAGAGACAGAGACAGAGACAGAGAGACAGAGAGAGAGAGAGAAAGAGACAGAGACAGACAGACAGAAAGACAGAGAGAGAGAGAGAGAGACAGAGAGAGACAGAGAGAGAGAGTGACAGTGAGAGAGAGGAATCTGAACTACAATGGGAGCCCCTCTGGAAGGACTTCACTAAAAATACTCTCAGGAGGACTGGGGTAGAGCCTCTGCCAGTTATTTTCATTGTCACTGAGATACAGTGTCTTTTTTTTGAGATGCAATATCTGGCACTAACAATTTAAAAAGATGGAGAGGTTTATTTTGGTTACTGGCTTCAGAAGTTCCAGTCCATGACTGGCAGGCTCCAGGGCAGAAACAACATGGTTGAGGGTCTGGGTGAAGGACAGCCCCTCATCCTGTGGCAACCCAGCAGCAGAGCGGGAAAGGAGGAGCCAGGAGGGAGATGGTGCAGACCACACCCCCGGTGACCCGCCTCTCCGGGCCAGCCCCCACCTCCTAGCACTAGCATCACGGTCAGCGCAGAGCACTTCAGTGGATCAACCCACTATTAAGGATGGCACCTGCCATCCACTCGCCTTCCAGATGCCCTACTGCTGAGTACATGATGCTTTCAGGGCTGTTCTAGATCTAAACCATGTAACAAGCTCAACGGTAAAGCACAGGCTTGGCATGCCTGAGACTCTGGGTTTAATCCTGAGCACCACGATAAACAACAAAACACATCAATTAATTTTTACAGTAGTCAAAGTTCATGAGGGCAAGTAGCCAGGGGAGTGCTGACTGGCCAACTCTTAAGTGTTCCTTTCATTCCTGGGCATGGTGATACACGCCTGTAATCCTAGTACTTGGGAGGCTGAGGCAGGAGGATTGCCGCTAGTTTGAAGCCAATTACACAGTGAGTGCGTGTCTCAAAAAAAGTTGTGGGCTGTAGATTTAGCTGAGCAGTGTAAGTGCCTGCCTGGCAAGCACAAGGTTGTGAGTTTGATCCCCAGTACAAAAAAAAAAAAAAAAAAAAAGAAAAAAAAATTGTGGTAAAAGTATATATAACAAAATGTATCGTTCAATTCTCTCTCTGTGTGTGTGTGTGTGTGTGTGTGTGTTGCTGAGTATTGATTCAGGGTCAAACCCAAGCTAGGCAAATGCTCTACTACTGAGCTATACCCTCAGTCCCCGATTTAAGGAGTAGCTGGCATTGCAAGCACGTGCTACCATGCTTGACCAATTTAACCATTGTTTGTTGTTTTGTGACAGGGTCTCATTATGTAACACTGGCTGGCCTCGAACTTGTATTGATCCTCCTGCCTCAGCCTCCCAAATGCTGGGATTACAGATGTGCACTACCACACCTGACTCAGTGTAACCATTTTTAAGTGTGCGCTTCAGTGGCATTAAGTGCATTTACCTTGTTGTGTAACCATCACAGCTACAAATCTAGGACTTTTTCATTATCTGACACCAGAACTCTGAACCAGGTAAACAATGACTTCCTGTTGTCCAAGACCCCTGCACCATCCAGACCCTGCTGGTGCTTTTCTACTCTCAGCCTCTCTGAATTGACCTGCTCTGGCTGTTATATAAGTGGAATTATACAAGATTATTGTTTTGCGATTGATTTACTTAGCATAGTATATTTAAGGTTCCTCTATGTTGTAGCATACATATTATAGCTGTTTGCAATCAACTGATAAAACTCAACATCTTCAGACCAACCTGTAGCACCTGTCTGATTTTCCATTTTGTTTTGTTTTGTTAAGGAGAGTCTCACCATGTTGCCCGAGGCTGGTGTTGAACTCGTGAGCTCCAGTGATCTTCCCTTCTCAGCCTCAGCCTTAGCCTCCTGAGTAGCTGGGGCTATAGGCAACCACTACCTCACCAGCTCCCTCTTCTTCTTTTCTTTTCTTTTCTTTTTTTTTTTTTTTTTGCCTTTTTGAGACAGGGTCTCGCTATCATTTTATAGTCCAGGCTGGTCTTGAATTTGCAATGATCCTCATGCCTCAACCTCCTGAGTGCTGGGATTACAGGTGTGCACCACCACACCTGGCTGAAAATTCTTTTGTTTTTTTTGGTACTGGGATCGAACTCATGACCTTGCACTTGCCAGGCAGGTGCTTTGCCACTGAGCTACATCTCCGGGTCTAGCTTCCTCCTTTTAAAAACTGAATAATAAGCCGGGCGTGGTGGCGCACGCCTTTAATCCCAGCACTCGGGAGGCTGAGGTAGGTGGAGCGTTGTGAGTTCGAGGCCGGCTTGGGCTACAACGCAAGCGCAAGGCCGGCCTGAGCTACATAGTGCGACCCTGCCTCAAAAAAAAAAAAAAAAACCAGGGCTGGGGAGTTTGGCTTAGCGGCTTAAGCGCCTGCCCTGGCAAGCGCAAGGCTGTGAGTTCAATCCCCAGTGCCGCAAAAAAAAAAAAAAAAAAAACAAAACTGAATAATATTCCATTGTAGGTATGCACCACATTTTATTTATTCACGCATCACTTGTTAATTCATTCATGTGAGTTGTTTCTACTTTTTGGGCATTGTGAGTTATCGGTTATGAGCATGGGTATACAAATTTCGGGTGAGTCTCTGCTTTCCATTCTTTGGCGGGGGATATACTAGAAGTGCTCATTTGTGGGGGGAAGGAGTCTAGGGTTCAAGCCCAGGACCACCTGCGGGCTAGGCCCTGCTCTACCACCCAGCTACACCCTCAGCCCCCTGAACCCATGGTGCCTCTGTTTGCAGAGACTGCAGGCTCGCTAGCTCCAGCTGGCCTGGGTGCTGCTCGGAGGGGCAGGGCTGCCCCTGTGGCCAAGGGTTGCAGCCTCCGCCGAGCACTGCTTCCCCTTCCTTCCCCTTTCCCTTCTCTCTTTTGGGCTGCAGGCTCCAGGCCTGACCCACAGCTGTCTTCCCTGCCTTGCTTTGCTTCCTCAACACTGGCATTTCCTGCCAGGGTAAATGTGGACATTGTTGAGTTCTGAGCAAAGCAGGACTTCTTGGTTTCCGCCCCCACGTGGAAGGTCCAAGCCAGCAGTGACCTTCTCCGTCCCCGGGGTGGTTCTCAGAGTGGACAGCAGCCTGTCGTTGCTGGCCCTTGGTGGGAGCTGGGCGCCTGGAACTTGCACGCATACCCACCCTCCCACCAGGGTTCACAGGGGGAAATCGTTTTTTTGTTTTTTAGTAGAGATAAAGTCTGATTAAGCCACTAAGCTGCCCAGGCTGAGATGACAGGCGTATGTCACTGTTCCCGCAGTTCAGATAATGGACATTTAAGTTGTTTCCACATTCAGCCTATTGTGAAGAGTGTTACTATGAACCTGGGTGGACCAGTATCTGAGTCCCTGCTTCAGTGACTTTGTGTACATACTTTGAAGTAGAATTGCTGCATCATATGCTAATTCTAGGGCCGAGAGTTTGGCTCAGTGGCTTAAGCGCCTGCCTGGCTGGCACAAGGTTGTGAGTTCTATCCCCAGTGCCACAGAAACAACAACAACAGCAAAAACTTAACATATGCTAATTCTACGTTTAACTTTTTGAGGAAATGCTATACCGTTTTCCACTGTGGCTACATCAATTCACGTTCCTTCTAGTAATGCTCGAGGGGTACAATTTCTCCACATCCTCCCTCCCACTGTTATTTCTTCCTCCTGTCCGTTTTTATTATAGCCGTCATAGTGGTTATGAAGCAGAATCTTATTGTGGTTTAGGTCTGCGTTTCCCTAATGACTACTGAGGTTGAGCATCTTTTCTTGTACTTGTTGGTCATTTTATAGTTTTATTTTGTTTATTTATTTATTTTTGGTACCAGGGATTGAACTCACAACCTCATGCTTGCCAGGCAGGCACTTAGGCCACTGAGCTAAATCCCTGGCCCTGTGTTTTGAGACAGTGTCTCACTATGTAGTTCAGGCTGGCCTTGAACTCACTTTGTAGCCCAGGCTGTTTTTGAACTCGTAATGATCCTCCTGTCTCACCCTCCCAAGTGCTGAGATTAAAGGTGTGCACCACAACTCCTGCTTTTTTTTTAATTTTGAAGGAAAAAAAAAACCAAAATTTCAAAATGAGATTATAAGAAGGTAACATTCAATGGTTAATACATTGTGTGTTGTTATCTTTAAATTAGTTACTCAGAGTACAAGGTATCAGCACTTAATTGTCCAAACTATATTAGCACAAAGCTTTCTTTTCAAAGAACTAAGAGAAACTAGTATAACTATCTTAACTATCTTTTATATATACATGTATATATCTATATAGTTTTTATTTGGCTTTTCCCTTCGTTTTCTTCATTCCCCCATACCAGTTTCTCTTTCCTTTTGAAGCTTCTTCCCATTTTACAATGTCTAATGTGCATTTTGGATTTGTTTTTTGTTGGTACTGGAAATTGAACTCAGGACCTCACACTTGCCAGGCAGGCGCTGCACCACTGAGCTAAATCCCTGGCTCCTACATTTTGGATTTTATTTACTCTTTTAGCTCCTCACACTGGACAGACAATGTTGTTGGTCATTTTTATATCTTTGGAGAAATTATTCAAGTTTGCTGCCCATTTTTGAATTGGGTTATCATTTTTGGGTTTTAACTTTTCACTTAGGATTCTTTTTTTTGTTTGTTTTTGAGACAGAGTCTTGCCATGTAGTTCAGGCTGGCCTCGTACGTGAAGGGATCCTCCTTCCTTGGCCTCACAAGTGCTGCGATTACAGGTGCATACCACCATACCCAGCACTTAGAAATAATTTCTAATTTATAGAAAACTTGCAATAAGTACAACGAAATCCATTTAATTTTGCCCAGATACATCCATTGTTAACATTTTGCTCTATTTGCTTTCTTGCTCTTAGTATTTATTCATTTTTCTAGAACCACATCAGCAAGTAAGTTGCATATATCCTGGTCTTTCACTCCTATACTTTCAAAGTAAGAGTATTTACATACGTAACCATGCAGTTATTGATATCAGGAAATTTGACAAGGATGTGAAAAATTTTCCTGCTGTAATCTACACCACACATTCTAGTTTCACCAGTTGATCCAGTAACGTACATTGGCTCCAGCACAGACTCCAGGCTTTGATCCCATGTCGTAGCTGTCATCCCCTTTAGTCTGAAACAGGCCTTCAGTCTTTCTTAGTGTTTTACAACTTTGACTTTCTTCTTCCCGTTGGTGCTGAGGATTGAACACAGGGCCTCATGCATGTTAAGCACAAATTCACTACTGAGCCCCATCCCCAGACCTTCTTTTGAATAATATAGTCCTTCCAAAAAAAAAAAAAAAAAAAAAGTGTTCCTCAATTTGAATTTGTCTGCTGTTTCCTTGCTGGATTCAGAGCATACATTTCTGTGCATGCACTTTGCATCGGAGGCCCAGGGTGCCAGCTGCCCTGTAGGCCGTGTTGTTTAAAACCCTGCCGAGATGCCTGCTCCTCCTGTGGTTTAGCTACCTGTTTCCCTCTTGCTAGAAGCAGGCAATCAAAAGAGACACTTGGAGCCCATGCTCTTGTCCTGTCCTTCACTAGAAATATCCCCCGAGACTTAGCAGCACTGATGAGCTTGGCACCCAGGCTGTCTCCGTAGGTGGCCCCTACACAGTCTTCACTCCCCAAGTTAGAGCATTAGAAAAGAGCAGCCTTCCCTTCCCTTCTGGCCCAGGGCTGCTTTCCTGGCCAACTTTCAGCCTTTCCGAACAGACCCAGGTTCAAGTCCCCGGCTCAAAGTCCGTGTCCTGTGTGGGCAGCCAGGCTGGCTCGCAGTGAGCAAGATTGGGGGAGACTTTTCATTTCCTGTCTCAGGAGCTTCCCTTCCTCATTGCAGCCACAGCCTAGCTTAAGGGGACCACAGAGTCACCCAGTCACCAGCGGGGAGCTGCTGGGAGCCCTGCTCCCCACAGGGGGCCTTGGCCATGGAGGACAGTGAAATCTCACGCAGGGCTCTGATGGGCTCAGCAGGAAGCTGAGATAAGATGCCTAACAGTTAGGGGAGCTGCTCTGAGGTCAGGAGGACGGGA
Source organism: Dasyprocta punctata (assembly GCA_004363535.1). NCBI lineage: Eukaryota > Metazoa > Chordata > Mammalia > Rodentia > Dasyproctidae > Dasyprocta > Dasyprocta punctata. Next base: position 4,486 of record RJWM01038431.1, on the reverse strand, counting down.
GCCCACAGGAAGTGACTGCGTGGAGCTGGTGGGGCGTCCTCATCCGGGCTCCAGACTGGGACAGGAGCTGCAGGCTGGCGTGGTGGGCAGGATGTCCACGCTCTGCCCGGATCCTGGGGAAGGAGGGCTGCAGGGGGTGGGCAGGCACTCTGAGGCCCTAGCCTCAGGTCGGTGCGCCCCTTCCTCAATGCACGGTCCCTGGAGCCTGCCCCGCTGCCGAGCTTATGTGGCTGCTGCTGTTCTCTGCTACATCAACCTCCTGAACTACATGAACTGGTTCATCATTGCAGGTGAGGAGGGGTGGGTGTCCTGGGGCAGTACCTGGCCGTCCACTCCACCGGCTGGTGGCTGTGTACGAGTGGTGGCCTTCCCTCCAGCATGCTTCCTGCTCTTAGGGCACATGTCTGGTGTTTGCATCCTTGAAAGTGCTTTCCAGTTATGACTGCATGAGGGGTAGTTGCCAAATGAGCCCTCAACGTAGGAGGGAGCGCAGTGAGCATGGGGACAGGGGCACAGGACAGCAGGGAGTTCAGGGCTGTTTTTTTTTTTTTTTTTCCCGGCACCGGGGATCGAACTCACAACTTTGCGCCTCTCATACAGGTGCATAAGACACTGAGCCAAACTCCCGACCCTAGTTTTTTGAGGCAGGGTCGCACTACGTAGCTCAGGATGGCCTTGCTCGCGTTGTAGCCCAAACCGGCCTTGAACTCACAACGCTCCTCCTACCTCAGCCTCCCGAGTGCTGGGATTAAAGGCGTGCGCCACCACGCCCGGCTAGGACAGGGATTTGTAAGTAAAGGCCTCAACACTCCGGGTGGAGCTCCTGGGTTGAGGTTTTGGAGGATGCTATAGCTTGGCCTAGCTTCCAAGTGACAGTGACTCGTATTGGGTCTGTTTCCGAGGCAGGCAGCTGTTGGCAAAACTTGCACATTCTGCTTCGCTTCTTGTAGGCCCCAGGGGCAACCTACTTCTCTCTTCTGGGGCTCTTCATTCACCCATTTCAGACTATCAGGTACTCAACTTGTTTTTCTTTTGTCATTCATCCAAGAGCCAGTCTCTCTTTCCCTTTCTTTCTTTTTCTTTTCTTTCTTTCTTTCTTTCTCCCTTTCTTTTTGTTTGTTTGTTTCTCTCTCTCTCTCTCCTTCCTTCCTTCCTTCCTTCCTTCCTTCCTTCCTTCCTTCCTTCCTTCCTTCCTGCCTTCCTTCCTTCACCATTCATTCAAGACTGAGCACTAATTGTAGGCAGGAGCCACTGTTGGGGCCCTGGGGACCTGGGAGGAACTCAGCTCCACGGCTCCTGAGTGCAGGGATGACCATCTCATGGGATAGGCTCGTGAACAGCGGATCCTGAGAGGCAGAGAGATGTGGTCAGATAAAGGAGGCACAGGCCAGGCCAGGGTGCCCCAGGCCGGGGTGCTGATCCAGCAGTTATCAGCTCAGCACCCCACGGAGGGAGACACAGAAGGGATGAGACTCTGGGGGCTGCAAACCCCATCAGACCTAGTCTTGGTCTTTGAGGAGCTTGGTCTACGAGCAAGGCACATAGACGAGTCTCTGCTATGCGATAGAATAGGGTGCGGGCCTCCTGGTGGGGGGCCCTCAGGACAGGTGACTTAGGGTTCCCACGGAGCTCACAGATAAGGGGGCACTTGGCTTGGACCTTGAAGGTTGAGAAGACTGGAAATCAGGGGTGTGGTGGCCCATGACTGTAATCCTAGCACTCTGGGAGGCTGAGGTAGAAGCATTGCAAGTTCAAGTCCTGCCTGGGCAACTTAGCAAGACTCTCTTTCAAAAAACTAAAACAAAACAAAGCGCTGGGGTTGGGAGCTGGGGATGTAGCTTAGTAGTGAAGTGTCCCTGGGCTTGATAACCAGTACCAAGGGTCAGGGGAAGAAAGGCGTTAGGGGAGAGGAGGACGTGCAGGGAGGGGCTAAGGAGCGAAAGTGCGCGCTCAGATCGGGATGGCAGGAGGAGGGGATGCAGGAAGCCATCCCAGAAAGGGTGACTAGGATGGGAATGTGGGCTGCCTGGACTTTCTGCCCTGGACACCAGGGATTCATGGGAAAATATTTTTTCATTGTTGGGAATTGAACCAAGGGTTTTGAGTATGCTAGGCAAGTGTAGGACCTTTTTTTTGTTGTTGTTTTTTGTCTGAGACAGGGTTTTGCTGGGCAGCTCAGGCTGGCCTTAAACTCACTTTGTAGCCCAGGCTGGCCTCGCACTAGCAGTGCTCCTCTTGCCTCAGACTCCCAAGTGCTGGGATTACACGTGTGTGCCACCATGGCTGGCCAGGACAATTTTTTATTTTATTATTATTATCTTTTATTTTTGTTTTATTTTACCGGGGATCAAACTCACAACCTCGCGCCTGCCAGGCAGGCACTTAAGCCACTGAGCTAAATCCTCAGCCCTATTTTTTTTTTTTTTTTTTTTTGCGGCACCGGGGATCGAACTCACAGCCTCACAAGCCACTGAGCCAAACTCCTAGCCCTGGTTTTTTGAGGCAGGGTCGCACTGTGTAGCTCAGGCCAGCCTTGCGCTCGCGTTGTAGCCCAAGCGGGCCTCAAACTCACAACGCTCCACCTACCTCAGCCTCCCGAGTGCTGGGATTAAAGGCGTGAGCCACCACGCCCGGCTCCTCAGCCCTATTTTTGAGACAGAGTCTCACTATGCAGTTCAGGCTGGCCTTGAATTCACTTTGTAGCCCAGGCTGGTTTTGAACTCACAAGGATCCTCCTGCCTCAGCCTCCAGATGCTGGGATTAAAGGCGTGCGCCACCACGCCTGGCTCAGGACAATTTTTTAAATGAGGAGAATATAACAGTAGTTGAGTCCCCGAATGGAGGCACAATGAACTGAGGAAGTCAGTTTACAGCTTGCTGCAGGGGTCAGACCAAAACTGAGGGAGGACTGAGGGCATGAGAGGGTGAGGGGTGCAGGCACGTAGGGGAGCAGGCAGCACTGGTCCCAGGTTTCTGAGCCAGGGTGTGGCTGCCTGTTCTCCTTCCTCTGGCCTCGGAGCCTCTGGCTGGGCCGCCAGACCCTGAGCCCTGTCTGTTGGGGTCTGTTTTCTCCTTGGGAATTCCTCTGGCCATGGTCAGTGTAGAAATGGAGGTTGAGAGGGGCACAACCCTGTGCAGCCCCCGGGGACTGCTGGGGACAGGTGTCCTGTGCAGCAACTCACATGCTCTTGTGGAAACAACTCATCTGAGGCCCGGGTGGCAGAGGTAGGTAAAGGAAAATGAGTTCACTCTTGGCCTTTGGTCATTCATGCTGCACCACAAGGCTGGGAGGAGCCAGCAGGAGGGAAAACGGGAACTTAGTCCTAAAAATGGAAGACGGGTACAATTATAGAGGATCTTTAGTTAGCTGTTTATTTTGTTTATTCTGTGTATCTATTTTTTTTTCCTCTCCAATGACTATATAGTCTTTGTGTCATTAAAAGGGGAAAAAAATAGACATTGCAGTTTGTACACCTGGGTGCTGCAGCAACTGGGCCCAAATCAGAGGCCTCAGCAAAGCTCCCTTACTCTGTGCCTTTGATTTCCAGGTTTTTCTATGCCTGCAGCAGGCCTCAGAGCAGTGTGTAGGGAACTTTCTCGGTGCGGGGGTTTCTCTGGGGCCCCCGGGGGGCTCTGCTTCCCTCCTGGGTGCCGGGTGGAAGAGTAGGCTGCTTCTGGCTGCTCCCAGCCCTCTCATTCCAGTCCTGCAGCTTGGGGCAGGTGGAGCCTGGCGCCTCATCTGTATAGTGGGGACAGCGATAGTCGCCACCTGTTAGGATGACAGTCGCACGTGTCCGGCTCGGGTCTGGCTCTCAGCCGTCTCGTGTTTCAATGATAGTGATGCTGATCTTTGCTGTGCTTTGTGTCTCAGCCCCCAAAAGTGCCTGTTCCAGGAGTTTGATCCCCAGGGTGGCAGTGTTGAGGCAGAACCCTCATGAATGGATGAACGCTGTCTCATGGGAGTGGCTCAGGTCTAGTGCAACAGGATGAGTTCCCGAGAGAATGTGCAGTTATGAGTGAGCCTGGTGCCTTCCCTGAGTCTCTCTTCTGCACATTCTGTTCATCATTCTCAAAGTGCTCCTTCCACGTGATGCCATCAGCCGTGAGGCCCTTACTAGAGGGGAGCAGATGCTTGTGCCATGCTTCTGGACTTGCAGAACTGTGAGCTAAATAAACTCTTTTTCTTTATAAGGTGCCCAGACTCAGGTATTTTGTGATAGCAACAAAACTGACTAAGACATTCTTCACAATAATGACATGGCGAGAGCCACATGGCTCACATGAGCAGGGACCAGAGATCTTCCCTTTTCTCAGATATCACAGAGGGGCCGAGGGTATGTCAGGGAGCAGAGCCCAGTGTCTGAGGGGCCACTTCCTCTCAGGTGGTACACAATTGTAATCCCAGCACATGGGAGGCTGAGGCAGGAAGATAGCCTTGAGCTCAAGCCCAGCTTGGGTTCCACAGTAAGTTCAAGGACAGCTGAAC
>RJWM01038430.1:0-16743 GCA_004363535.1 Dasyprocta punctata | reverse complement strand
ATAAGTTATGTTTCCTTGGGTTGTCTTGCAGCCATTGCACTGCCACTTCCAGATTTCTGAGAAAGTCCCTTCTTTCTCTCTCCCAAGTTTCCATTCTTTCTTCCAGATATGAAAGTCTATCTTTAGTCTCCTTCAGGTGGTTCTGCCAACTTTTATTGGAGTCTTTGATATCCTGGTAGTCTCTCTGAATCTGATTAATGCGTTCTAGGTTTTTATTTGTTTCATTCTCAATTTCCTTTGATTTTTCATCCTCCACCTTTCTGGCTATGTTTCCTTTAGAGGTGCTTAGCGATTCTGCTATTATGTATTTCATTTCAATTCTCAGTTGGGCTAACAGTGCCGCTTTAATTTCTTTCATAGCTTTGTGGAGTTGTCTCCCCACTTCAGTTGTCATCTCCTCTGAGAGTTTAATTTTTGGACTCCCAACCATTTCAGCGTTAGCGTCCCTGGAATTGGTTCTGCTTGTATCAGAGTCTGGAGAGCACCCTCTACCTTTCCGTCTTGGCATTTTCCTGGGCTCGCCAGTGAGGCCGTGTTGGTCCACTGCCTCTCCCAAGCCTGTTTCTGCTCCACGAATGTCTGGTGCAGTGTGAGAGAGGACAGGGCCGCTGCCTGGTAACCCATATGGGGCTGTCTGCCAAACTTCCCCTATCACCCCCAGGGCATCCGCACCATTTCCGCCACGACCTTCCAGGAACCGTGCCTAATTAGGTGCAGTTCCGGTCTCAAGATGGATGCCTATCCCTCGCTCTCCCTCAGGGGTGGGGGGCTGGGGGCCACCAGGTTCACTCACTCGCCTGCTCGCGACCACCTCACTCTACAGTTGACCGCCGCCTCCGCCGTCCCGCCACACCGTAGCAATTCCACTGCGTATCGCCAGCACCCCGACTGTACCTTCTCAGCTCAGGTTGCAGCGCTAATTGGATTCGGCTCCGGTTAGAGGTGCTGCTGGTCTCCGCCTTTGTTTATTTCATTTTTTTACTCTTTCCATGGGCTACAATTCTTGTTTTCGATTCTTCTTGGGTCCAGAGGACCCATCTCCCTCTTTTTTCTTCTCTCTGTTATTATATTAGTTTATATTCCAGCATTTGGATGGTATATTCAGGGAGCCTCCCTGTCACAGTGTTATCTGGGTGGCCATCTTGGAGGAAGTCCCTTATATCACACTTAATCATATAAACACAAGTCATAATTCTGCCTAACATAATATAATTATCCCATATACAACCAAAAACACACAGCCTCCACAAAGTCTCAATAGTTCCAACACTATTCAAAAGTCCAACTCCAGACTGTCCTCTGAGACTAACGGGAAACTGTTAAAACCCCTGTAAAAACCAAAAACAAACAAACAAGCACCTGCCAGGCAAGCACAGGGTCCTGAGTTTGATTCCTGGTACCAACCCCCCCCAAAAAAAACAAGATATGTATTCCAAGGTACAATCACACAGTATAGCAATTGCCATTTCAAAAGAAAGAAATAGGAGGATAGAAAAGAATTGGACCAAAATGATACTGAAACACAGCAGGGCAAACATGTCCTGTAGCTCGAAATATAGCATCCATGGTACATGGTGGTAAAATGTTCCAAAGTACTTGGGAGGCCCCACCTCTATGATCTTGCCAATTGTAGCTCACATGGCTTCTCTTGGGCTGGCTCCTGCACTTGCTGCCTGCGTGTTTCCTTGGTAGATATTCCATGTTCCTGGCATCTCAGAATTCTTAGGGTCTCCACTGCACCTTGGGCTTCATTCTCACAGCTTCACATACCTACTTTTCAGGGGTATGTTGCCCAGCATCCCAGGCCTTCTGAAACCTGGGTGGAAGCCTCCATGACTCACAACTCTTGCATTCTGCATGTCTCCACAACCAGTATCATGTGAACAATGTCAAAATCTGCCACCAGCTCTAGCAGTAGCTGAAGCCCCCCAAGGCCATGGCTGCAGTGGCCTCTAAATGTCTGGATAGCAGAGCGCAGTGAAATGAATCCTGGGGAAAAAATTCCCTTTGTAGTCACAGTCAGCTAGGTGGCAGTTCTGGCTTGATTATTTCTCAGCTATGGAATTTTAGGTCACTTTCATTTTTGTTTTTTGCCTTCACATTGCATCTCCAGCACTTTTTATTTTTTACTTTGAGACAGTATCTTCCTAATTTCCCAGAGTGGGCTTGAATTTATAATCCTCCTACCTCAGCCTCCTAGAGTGCTGATATTACAGAAATGTACCACCACACCCAGTTTAGGCCAGTTATTTTAACAGTATTATGTCTGTTTTGTCAGCTGTAAAATAATAAGGCTTCAGGCACATATTATTGAGTTAAATGGAAGTACACATATAAAATATTTGGCCTTGGCCTTGGTGTGGTATAGCATGAGGAAATCAAAGAAGAAATTTTCAGGACATGAGCCATAACTCTAATGGTCTAATGATGGGAAGAAATCATACAACATGCTCACACCATGGGAGATCTTCAAGGTCCTTTAGAGATATCTGGCTTCAATCCTTCACAGCTTTCTTGGGGACATAGAATGGATGTTTCTCACATCTACAGATAAGATAAGTGTGTTAGTCAGCTTTCTGTTCATATAAGAATTATTGGAGATAATAAAATTATAAAGACATAAAGGTTATTTTGGTTCACAGCTTTAGAAGCTTTAGTCAGGATGTGTTGGTCCCTGTGTTTCTGGGCCTATAGTGAAGGCAGCACATCACGGTGGGGAATATGTGGTGGTGCAAAGCCACTCATCTCATAGCTGGGAAGTGAAAGAGAGAAATAGGAAGAAATAAGTTCAGCAAGCCTCTTCAAGGACATGCCCCAGTGACCCAAAACCCTGCATGGAAAAGCTGCCTTTTACTGATTGCACAGTAATTGGGGAGATTCTCTTCAAGCTATGTAGACTCTAGAAGACAATTTCCATGAAACTCTAGATGAATTCTGTGGCAGGTGTCTCCTGTACGGTATTAATTTACTAGGGCTGATGCACCAGGGTACCAAAAATTTACGAGGACTTATACTAAAGGTCTTTACATAGAAGCATGAGGAATCGGGCCCAAAGGAAATTCAGGAACACCCATTCTTTTTATTGTGTTTGATGTGAAAGGAAGAGCTTGGGTAGATGTGAGAGCACTAAGAGTCAAGATTAGGTTTTCTAAATTGAGAAAGGCATCATTACAGAAGGATCCAGAAGAATCCACTGACAACTGTGGAATGCACTGAAGACCCTGTAGTCCCAACCTTGTTTCACATATGAGGACACTGAGCTAGATAGGTGAAGACACTTGTCTAAGGAGGTACAACTTGTTAATTTCAGAGCTAAACTGGGCTCCAATTTTTTAAGTCTACTACACTGTCAAACTTGGGAAAGATTTATGGGGACAAAGCACAGTAATGCCTGGTAGTTCCCAGGGCTAGCTGCCGTGGTCCAGCTGGGCTAGGTCCACAGAGTCCCCGAAGGTAGGCTTGAGTGTTGACACGTGGAGAACAGACACACAAACAGCTCAGAGACTGCGTGAATCTGCTTCATTTATTGCAATCGCTAACAGAATATTTTGTACTTTCTTTTTTGGCAGAGGTTGAAAGTTTAGATAAAAAGAATGAGGTCAACAGATGTTTCTATGGTTACATGACTTGTCAGCATAGGCAGAAAGATTGTACGTGGTTAAAGACCTTGAAGCGTGTTTTGGCTACTAGTTCTATGAATAGATTACTGATTGGTTTCAGTCTGTTGAATCAAGCTTCCCTGTTTACCTGTGGGAAAAAAATCTTAACAATTGTTTTAAAACATCACTCTTGGTTTGGGGAGGTGTAATGTACTATAGGGGGTCGAATTGTTCTAAACACTCCATTGTGGTAGCCCAGCTAAAAGCCTGCAAAACACAAGACCATATTCAGCCATGACTCAGTCCCTCCATTCCCCTGTGATGTTCTCCAAGTGCTGATATCAACCAACTGTTCTGCCAGGATGTGTTATCCCCTGTCTCTTTTAAAAGATAAAACATGGTAACATATTGGCCTCCTTGCGTGCAGGTTCCCAGGCAGCCCCAGCTGACTGGTCATTGTTATTATTATTAAGGCTCCCAAACTTCTGATTTGGCCTTGGCCTCGTTGGTCTGGTTCGGTGTCAGACCATTACACCATAGATTGTAGAAAAAACATAGAAATCTATCTTTGTTAACTATCCCTTTGTTCTTATTATATGTTTTTGTAAATGGGAGCGGGAAGTCGAGAGTTTTTGTACTTTGTTTACTGATTTTGTGCATGGGAAAGAAAGAACAAATTCTCCAAACTGGGTCAGAGCACAGGTTAGCACAACAACTCCCAAGAAGCACAAACCCATTCCCACAAAGCCAATTTTTATGCTGCTTCCTTTTCTTAGAAGATGTCCTCCTTGAAGATGTCTTCTTCCATATTTCGACCTTGTCACACAACATGGCTAGAGAAGGATGTGGCAGCTGGAATCCTGGGAGATGCTGAGGTTATGGGATGGGGATTGTAGAAGGGGTAGCTCCCTGGAACAAAGAACTTTCACACATTACCTTGGATAAATAAATTCAATCCTGGGAAGAAGGAATATGCATTTCCATATACAACTATCTAGAAAAATCTTATCCTGTCTTATATAAACAGAACAAAAGCACTAAAGATGCAATGGGGACAAGCAGAGTACTGATGATGGAGGCTCATTGGGATGTCTGGAAATAGAAGATGCATGAATCCTGACTTCCTAGGAAACAGGTCCAAGAGCCTTGTATGTACTCAGGGACATGATCACAATCATGTACTCTCCAGGAAAATTTCAAAGCTTCTCCAGAGACTGCACTTTCTGCTCTCAAAGATCAGGACTAGGAAGTAAATGAGAAGGTCAAGTAGAGGCTATCTCAGAAACCTTGAAATGCTTAGCATCTGTCTGAAGGCTTTGAATTTTTCCAGTAGGCTTCCCGAGAGGAGATGCTCCTGGTTTCCAGAACAAGTAAACAGGAAGCACATTCCTCCAGACTCAGGTTACAAGTTCTTAAGAGTAGTTGCTGAGGCGCCGGAGAGTGGGACAGAACAAGTTACCTGCACCAAAGGTGTTGGGCAGAGATGACATCAGAATTGTTACCCTGGGTTTTGAGCTCTACAAATGTAAATCAGCTCTTGGTCCTCTGTAGACTGCTAACAACATCACTCACATCTTCCAGGGGATTCCAACTGGATATAACATCCTCTTCTTCCTTCTTTGTAGAGCATAGCACCATGACATTGAAGGTGCTATTCACATATATCATTAAACTTTGGCTTCCCAAAATCTGAGCAAGTGGATTCCCTGAATCTGGCTTGTACCAGCTTGTAAGAACCAATAATTAAATTTTCAGAAATTTTCAAAGATGATTATTAGACACAGTCATCATTCAAAATTAATTCATAAAAATTTACTATAAGGTTCTTTCAAAAACAAAAGTGATACTAAAATTCATCACTTTCTAATTATTATTTTACATTTTAGTGTTACACATACTTTTGAGGTAATTTATTGTACTGTGCTTTGTAATGGTGTACTACTGCACATGTCTTCTCAACGTCATGTGACTTGAAATCAGCCTTGGTAGAAGGGTTCACCTCACAAAGTCTAGCAGATGATACAAAATAGGGTTTGTTTTGTTTTGGGATAAGGTTTTGCTGTGTTGTTTGGGTTGGCCTTGAACTCCTGCACTCAAGCGATCCTTCTGCCTCAGCTTTTGGAGTGGCTGGGACTACAGATGCATACCACAGCATTTGGCCAAACTAGGACTTTTTTATGCTTTGCTACTCTACACTTAAGAAAGTGATGGAGAATGTTGAGAACCACAAATTATAAATTGAGGCTAGGGTCAAGAGGCCTTAATGGTTCCATGATGCTATGACGCTCCAGAGCAAGACTACATCAATATAAAATCTTCATCAGTTTAAAATCACTGCCACCCTCTGAGTCATCTTGTAATCCCTCTGATTATTGTGAACACCCAATAAACAGTGGCTAGCCTGGCATGTCATTGTCTCTGTCCATCCTGAGGCATTGACTTCACAGCCCCTCTTTTATGAATTACTAAATTTGTGTCTGTTTTTTCTTCATCCTTTGCTGTGCCCCACATACAGACAGTTGGGGATCTTGACTAGGTCCCTGATATTTGGTGCCCAAACAGGGACCACCTAAATTGAGGCCTGAGAGGGAAAATCCACCTAAGTGAGAGAGACAAAGGGCACAAGATGACAAGAGAACTTTGCAGGACAAATTTGGGGATGCCTGAGTGAAAGTGAAAGGTGAAACACTTGGCACCATGGAAAGTTTTCAGTTAGCTGGGATAATGGGGCAGAATTTGTCAGTAAAAGAACAAAGATATGTACAGTTGTTGTATATGTTGTTGGAAGAGGCTGGAACTTGAGTTAGCACCCACAAGTTGACAAAAATGTTACAAGAAATTGTTAAATATGATCCACGGTTTCCACAGGTGGGAACCTTGGATATTGAAAATTGGGGCAAGGTGGGAAAAAATTTAAAGACAGCTCATGGCAGAGGAGAAACTGTTTCTTCTGAGACCTTTTCAAATTGGGGCCTGGTAAAATCTGTTTTAGGTTTGCCAATTATTAGTACCCTCATAGTTCCTGTTTCAGAGCAGGACAAGGGAGAACAATGTAAAGAAAAGGAAAAAGTGCCCGCTGTGCCACTGGCCCCTGGGGGAGACCCAGAGTTGAATGAGATTTATAGGGAAACTTTGTGGCCCGCATCCTGGAAATTTTAGAGATTGGTATATGTAATAGTGATGTCAAGGTTGTGAGTTTGAGCTGCTGGAGGAGGTGCAAAGAGCTTGAATGCCTGCTTTGTGAAAACATCATGTCAGTTATGGCGGGAGCTGTGGGCTACACCCTGGCTTTGTGCCCTAGCCCCTGCCCTCCCCATACACTCATGTTCTTCTCCTATTGTCTAATGGTGGCAACACTGGTGTGTCAGTGGTGGAGCCATGTAGCACAGAGTCAGCTTCCCCCTCTATGCTTTCCCTGGCCATGCTGATCATGATGGCATGAGCCTGTAGTCTTAGCTACACAGAAGGCAATTCACAGACAGGTCCCTGATTCATAAGTGGCCAAAATTATCTTGCTTCAGTTGGCTTTTAAATAAAGGCTGGGGATATAGCTCAGCAGCATAGTGCCTGCCTGGCAAGTATGAGTTTATGAGTTCAATCCTCGGTACCAAAAATACATAAATAAATAAATAAAATAATAGTAATAGTAATAACACAAATAAAGATTACAAACAGGCCCTTAAAGTGGTCAAGGCCACAAAAAAATCTTTAAAATTATCTAAAAGCTTGTCAAGATGTAAAAACTAAATCTTATAGAAGTTCAATGTTAACCGAAGTTATGTTAAATCTTACAGAGGGGGATCCCACAAATGCTGTTAGAATGAAAAGGAGGTCTGTATAGGTGACAGAAAGTATAAAGGTGACTGAGCCAGAGGCTAAATGAAAAAAGATGGCATGGAGTTGCCAAATTGTTTTTTCTTTGTTGGTACCGTGGCTCAAACTCACAACTTCACATCAGCCAAGCAGGTGCTTAAGCCACTGAGCCAAACTCCTGGCCCTAGTTTTTTTCCAGCCTTTTTTTCTTTCTTTTTTTTTTTCAGCACTGGGGATTGAACTCATGACCTCGCACCTGCCAGGCAGGTGCTTAAGCCACTGAGCCAAACTCCCAGCCCTTGGCCCTGGTTTTTTTGAGGCAGGATTGCACTATGTAGTTCAGGCCAGCCTTGCTCACATTGTAGCCCAAGCCAACCTCGAACTCACAACACTCCACCTACCTCAGCCTCCTGAGTGCTGGGATTAAAGGCATGCACCACCACGCCCAGTGTGGAGTTGCCAAAATTTTTAAGACAAAATACAAAAGAAATATTGATTGAGCAAAAGATTTTTATTTCTTTTAATTCTTATTACAAGAGATCTCTGTTAATTGACCTACAAAAAATTCTGACTAGTTTATTTACAGTTACAAACTTAAAAACTGTAAAAAATATTATTATAATTTAACTTGGCCAAATACATCTGACTGCACTCTGGTTTTATAAATAAATTGTCTTATATGTGTTTGTCTGTCTGTCTATCAAATTTGTAACTAGTTAACCATGCTTATTGCTGTTTTGTTTGAGCTAAACAATTTCTTCTTTTTGCCTCTGGATTTTTAAAACATTTGTCTATAACTTAAACTGATTTATAAATGTTATTAGAACTAAGATCATGATCCCACCCCAGTTGCCAGCTGATCAAAATGATGTCAATATTGGTTTTACAAATGTAATACATATTGTTGTCTGTGTACAATAACTCAAGAATCTTTCATTGGTTAAACATAATGTGTTAATTGTTATGATCTAGTTCTAATAGATCATCAAAAATTTGTTAAAATAATTAAATGGGGATCCCTTAGGTTTAGGAAAATTGTTAGAGAGGACTCACCTTGGTGAATAAAGGAGCAGCTGCCTGGAAATATCTTATTTCATCCTTTGTTCATCAGTGGGACCCCAATAATTTCCATAGCCTTATGGAAGACATATCCCAATAAATGTGTGTGAAACACATTATTGTAATATGTTTAATTTGGTCATCATCAAAAGGTTGAGCTCTCTATGGGTAAAACAATAAGGTTTCATTAAAGGATGCTCTTGGTCGAAAAAGAAACTAAATTAAGAGACAAAGATTTCCATATATCTGACATTCATTATTGTTAATCTCATGGTGTATTAAGTGTATTTGTGCCTTCTGGGAGAACAAATCTGTTAAGATGTAAAACTGGGATTACTTATGGTGATATCTGCATTTCTCTTGCGCTCTAGCTACTATGATAGAGGTACATGTCAAACCAATGGAAGGTCACCAGTAAAACGATAGGTTTTTTAAAAAAATTATGTGATGTACATATTATCACTCTGTTCTGTACTAAGATGGACATTTAAGAGTATTACAAAAATAATGTTATCATGATTGTTATGCAACAGACTATATGTGGTTCTCAATCTGAAGTTTTCTCTGTAAAACTTACATAACTGTTGTCTGTTAATATTTTGCAGAGATTTAACTACTAACACAACATTAATTGATAAACAATAATAGTACTGTGGCTATGCTTTATATTTCAAAGTGCTTGATATTCAGATAAAATTATAATAGTTAAGTTCACTGCTCCTGCATTGAATGTCATTGATCTTCTCTTCTGGGTGCTCAACAACTGAGGTTTAGAGACCAGAACTAGAAAGATAACTGGGCCAAGAGGACAGCCAATATTTTGGCCCTGGACCTCCAAGGTGAAAGAGAACTGAGGAAATGAAGGAAATTTTTCTACAAGAGCCTACAACTTTGGTGAGTCACCCAAACTCCTAAACAGGGAGATTCCTGGACCCCAAAGGACAGGAATCAACAAGTGTATAATATGCCAAAGGAGGGTCACCAAGAGGAAAAAGTTTCCCATGCTCTCACAGAAAGTGGCATGGTCAAGCAAGGCTATGACACATCCCGATGGCTGACGCTGACAGAGGAGCTGAGAGGCTCCATATATGGTTCTAAAGAAATGCCTGAGGAGACTTAACTGACCTTCATAGATGGCAAGATGTTAATTTGATTAACACAGGTATCACTTTAACTTGTTCTTGAGCAGAAAAGTATAACCAGAAGGTATATAAAACAATGCCATAATAATAAGCTAGATATAAAAGAGGGAGTCCAATCACTGACCCTTCTGGCAGTTTCAGCTACACTGGTAGTTAACCAGTTATGGGAAAAAACAAAAACAAAAACAAACAAAAACCCAATAAAAACTAAACAAAAATCTTTAAATTCTTTAGCTAAAATCAGCTAAAACTAGAGAGACTTATGATAAAATAACAGATTCCATCAAGAAAGGCGTCTAAGAGTCAGGGGGTTATAATTGCTATTCCAGTGCCTTCAGAACAGTTTCTAGACTTAGCTCTTTTCCCAACATGCCTTCCCATTCTAGTGCTCATGCTTTGACTATACATGCTCTAATTTCTCAACAAAATTTGTTTTAAAACACAATTATAAAAACAAAAAGGGGGAATATGGTTACTTCCATATGCACAATTAGATCTTGCTATCTTTACTTTAAAATTTTTAAACCTGGTTGCAGAAAGTTAATACCCTCCATCAGAACTTCATTGGCAAAAGAATAAATCCAATGAGCATGCCTAGGGCTCAAATCCTATAAAAAGACATCCAAACAGGAAAGTGGAATTGCCCAGTACAGTTGGTAACACAGGATCAAGGGCATGCTTGTGTATTGACAGACAGTGGAACGCTGTTATGGCTGCTCTCCCAGAACATGTGACTGTGCAGAGAGGAACCTCCCAGCCCTGTGGTGGAGCCTGTTCCTGTTTGGCCCTCCACTGTGAGCATCCTCCAGGAAGACCCTGGAGGAGAACCCAACACCTCAATTACTGAGATCCACACAGGCTACAAAACCCATGACATGGGGACAACTAAAGAAGACAACACAGGAAGCTCATACACTGGTGATGTGACAGGGCCTCCCACAATCTCCTGAGGATATGTTTGTTGCTATCATGGCCATCATATCCTGGAGGACATTTTAACTGCTGTAATTTCAAAAACAAAATGGGGGGAAATGTTGGGGATCACAAATTATAAGTTGAGGCTAGGGCCCAGAGACCTTAATTGTGGTCTTAATGGTCCCCTGATGCTGTGATGCTCCAGGGCAAGACTACATCAACATAAGATCCTCATCAATTTAAGATCACTGATGCCTTCTGAGTCATCCAAACTGACCCTCATCAACATAAGATTCTTCTCAGCATAAAATCACTGCTATCCTCTGAGTCATCAGATAATCCCTCAGATTATTGTGTACACCAATAAATAGTGGCTAGCCTGGAATGTTGCTGTCTCTGTCCATCCTGAGGCATTGACCTCACAGCCTCTGTTTTATGAGTTACTAAATTTGTTTCTGTTTTTTCTACGTCCTTCACCATACCGCCTCATACAAGGCAGTTGGGGAACTTGGCCAGGTCCCCGATAGAAGAAAGTGTCATTAAATGTAGATTCAGCTTAAACGGGGTCATGTATGTAGCCATTACATTGTGAATAGCACGGAAAATGAGGTAATACTTTCTGATATTTTAAGACCATTATCCAGCTTAGCAAAGAAGTCACTGATATCATTGATGAATGACTAAAGCACCAACATGTAAATCTTTGTCAGAAAACTTATTACTTAACCTAAATGAAAATATCAACCAACGTTTGTGTCAGAACATGAATTCATGAACACTAACTATAAGCTGTCTAAAGATAAAAGAGTTTGGCAAAAATCAACAAAAGTATTCTGTGAGAATTTGATTCTATTTATTTTAAAAGTTGTTTACTGATGTGTATATGTTTTCTTTAAGTTTTCTGTTTTAAGGTGTCCATGATGAAGTGTTGTAGTCTTTTAAAAGCCAATTTTAAAAATGCCTTTACTAAAGCAATCTGAAGATCAATTTTAGGTAATTACTAGATATGGAGCTGGCAGGATGAAGTTCTCCCCCCCACCCTCCGAAGATAAGAAAATGACCACATTTAGATTTTATAAGCTTAGTGCACTCTTAGGAAAGCTATTGCCATATAAGGAGGGAAATATAGCAGTTGGAAGGAAATGGCATTATAGCTTTCTAATTAAAATAAGCCTAGAAAGGAAATTCATTCAGCAATGTAATATAGAAAAAAAATTTTTTTTTATATTTGTAAGGAAGTAAAATGTAAGCAGTAAGCTGTTAAAGTTTTTGTTCTAAACCAGTGATGGCAAACCTATGGTATGCGTGCCAGCGGCTGTGCAGGGCTCTCTGTCAGAACTTGAGCCAAGTTGCCCCAGCAGCCGAGCATCAGATAACAGTTGTTTTTTTCTAAACTAAAACTTCAGTATTCAGGTTTAATTGCAGTGTGGGCACTTTGCAATAAATAAGTGGGGTTAGGGCTGTAGTTTGGGCTCTTGGTCTCTAAAATGTTCACCATCACTGGTCAAAAACAAACAGAAAAACCTGGCACTAAGAACCAAATTGCAAATCAGTATTAGTGATGATTTGGGAAAAGGCTTTCTAGAGTTTTGAGTCAAGACTTTGGTTATTTCAAACAGTGATTAATATAGATATGGGTTAGTGAAATGAAACAAAATGTTTCAGTGTCTGTGTGTGTCTGTGGGGTACTTGTTTTCCTGTAGTAACTTTACTTATTTTTCAGAATAATTTTTTCCTTTTTGGAAGGTGTTGTGGGGGATAGTGATCATGAATAGGGTTCCTATCTACTTTTCTCTGTAGGAACAGACGTGATATTCACAAAACTGTTGGCTTTATTGCCCCAAGACTGAGCATGGAAGCCAGAGTTAGTTTAGAGTTCAGGCTTCATTAACACTGCATGGTAGGGTTTTGGGGGAGTACCAGTTCACTGTGCTTTAGTTCCCTCATTTATCACATAAAGCTGAAAATAGTTTTCAGTATATAAAGATAGATATTTGTCCATGCCTGATTGTCATCTGTGGAGACAGACCAGTGACACATCTCAGAAGGGAGACGGACTTTCCCCCTTAAATTCATGGTAGAAGCATTGCTTCACTGGGAAACACTTCAGTGAAAGTAGAGGCAAGGACAGACAAGGTGATCAAATGTCAGACAGGAGACCAAAAGCCAGGCAGTGTGGTGCTCGCCTGTAATCCCAGAACTCTGGGAGGCTCAGACAGGATTGTAATTTTGAACCCAGCCTGGGCAAGTTAGCATGACCCTGTCTGAAAATATGGAAAAGAGGCTAGGAATGCAGCTCAGTGGGAAGACCCTGGGATCCATCCCCTGTACCGCCAAGAAAGGAAGGAAGGAAGGAAGGAAGGTCTAAATGTCATTACGTGGGTCTGTATGACCTACTTGCTTTTAAAAGGTAGTAGCGGCAGGCAATGTTGGGGCTCATGTACAGTTAAGATTTGTTCGTTCGTTTGAAAGAGGGTCTGCTGTGTATTCCAGGCCGGCCTTGAACTCACTATGTAGCCCACGCTGGCCTCGATCTCTCAGCGATCCTCCTCCCTCAGCCTCCCGAGTGCTTGGATGACAGGAGTGCACCACAGCGTCCGGCTTGAAGTAAGATTTTGTGCGAAGCTTTAAAAAGGTTTTGAGCTAGGCTGACAAATCCTGACCCAAAAGGTTGCCTCCGGAAAGGATGATGCGATGGGCTACTTGTTATACCAGGCCGAGGGCTCCCCTTTGAAAGAGACCCAAAGCTAGGTCCCGTAAAGCTTCCTGGAACAGTGGGACTAGTCAGGCGCAGTGTCGTGTCTAGGCCCAGACTCGCGCGGGTCTGATAAGGGATGGAGTCACTGCAGAAGTCATTCTGAAAGGTGCAACCTGTTTGGGCGCGGGGCTGGGGTCCGCCGTGGTGCCCATTCTCAGGGCTATAGCCACAAAATCTACACCAAGAGCCCTTTCCCGGGACTCCCTATTGGTCCAGTCTGCAGCTCCCGCCTCTCTCTGCGTCCCTGCTACGCTTGTCGCTCACCTGCGTGTGGCCAATCAGCACCCCTAGGTTAGACTACTGGGCCAAAGAAGAAGGGGCGGTTGCTCCCCTCGCACCAATAAATGCGCAGACTCACGGGGTAGGGGCGGGCCCATAGCTGTAAATAAGCCAATCACTTATCTCCAGTGGCTGGCGGCGCAGGCGGCAGTTACTCGCGCGCTCGCTTCCTCAAGATGGCGGCGGCTGAGGAAGGTTGTGGTTTGGGAGAAGTGGCTACGGGGAATGGGCGGCGGCTCCATCTGGGGATTCCTGAGGCTGTGTTTGTGGTAAGAGTCCCGCCGTTCCTGGCATCTTGGCTTGAGGCTGAGGACTATTTCCTTTTGGCCCTCGACTGGTTTGTTGGGGGGAAGGAGCTGAGCCGAAGATCCACGTAGCGAGCCCTCGGCCGCTCTCCCTCCCCCTCAGGACCGACTGAGCTCCTTCTGAGGAGACGCAACCTAAGAAAACTGTAGGAGCGCGGAGGCCGCAGGCGCGGAGCGGGCACCAGCGGAGGGCGAGGCCGGTGGAGCCGATTCCGCAGCCCGGGGGCTGAGGAAGCCGGGCAGGGACCTGGGGGACGGGCCGTAGGGACGAGGTGGCCTCCGAATATTCCCGCGGGAGTGACAGAGGACAGTGGTGCGACGAAAAGTGGGCTGTGCCGGCGAGGGTGTACTGAAGTCCTGTGGGTAGGACTCAGGTGTCCGGACGCGTCGGGTAGGCAAGAGGACTGTCGCTAGCAGGTGTCTTAGAAAAACCACGCCGTGACCCTACTTGCCCTTAGTTGCGTTATAACTATAACGTGGTAGAGAACACGCATTTGAGAGCACAGGCGGGGAATGCAGTTTGAAGGTGTCGAAGAATCGAGAGACAAAGCCATCAAACAAAGAAAAACAAATAGAAGCTACAACCTTAGCCTCTTAGCGAGCTATCCGGAGATAGTATTGGGAAGCTATTAAAATAATGACAGAAGCCTCTGAATGGCTTTCCTCTTTAGTTGTATTGAATTACTGTAAAATCTTAAGGGGATTTTCCCTGCCTTTTTGTTAATCATGTCTAACATCCTACAAACAACCCATTTCTTTTATTTAGACCACACTTTCTATTGTGTTTCCATTTTTTGATTGAATTTTGTAATTACTTTCGTTATTCTGTTTTCTGTCTGAGCTGTGTCATTTATTTCTTTACATTTATCTCAGCTGATTGTAACAAATAACATTTGCTGAATGTCAGATTTTTTAAAATCATTTTACAAAACCCTAGGGGTAGTTACTGTTACCATTATTATCATTTTGTGCATAATGAAACTGAGAAATAGAGCCCTTGAGTAACCTGTCCCAGATAGGACAGGATGCAGAGGTGTCCTGAATTTAAATTTGGGTAATCTGTGGCCTCCAGAGCCTTTACTCTAATGCGCTGCTGCTGGCAGGAGAGTAAGGTAGTTCTCTTCCTTCATGTCATTTCTTCTGGTCCTAGCATGGTGCCTGACACGTAGTATAAGCTCCTTAGCATAGTGTTCAGCTAGAGAAGACTTCAGAAATCTAATTCAGGAAAATAAACTTTATCTGAAGATTTTATAAAGTCTTACAATGCTTTTCCCTCTAAAATTTTAATGCCTTATTTTTTACTAGACCTTAAAACTTCCACCATCATAATGTAGTAAATAACCTAAATTTTACGTAATTATTTTTGTTCCCGAACTTAACAGTGACATGGTATTGTAGAAAGAACATTAGATTCTACATAGATGAGAATTTGAAACCCACCTTTGTTTCCTAATTGCTGCTTAGCCTTGAACATAACATTTTGCCTGTTGGAGCCTATTCAACTTGCAAGTATAGTAGGTGCTGAATAGATATTACTTTCTATGCTAATAACAGGTAGTATACCACAGTTACTAGAAGTTTCGCCTGGCCTTTTCCCCAACTCTACTGGTACAGTAATCGTTTTTTCTTTCATTGCTTGAATTGTCCTTTTTACCCTTATCTATCTGTTGGCCTCTTTATTTTTCACTATCCGGTTCAGGTATTACCTCGTTGAAGTTTTTCCTGACCTGTATTTTAGAACAAAGTTCTTGGTATTTTGTTTTACATTCCCATAGCACATTGTATTATAGAAAGTTCCAATATATTTTCATCTATTTCCTGATCCTTATCTAATTAACTAGCTTTTCTCCAAGGACTAGGTGGTATACTTTAAAGTATTTTAAATGGTAAACTTTACTTTTGCTTATTTATTTCAAGAAATTGTCCTGTTTACCTTTTAGGTTTACATTACTTTATCTCAACTACTTTATACTTAAGAGAGCATTTGTGGCTCACCTTGGGAACCTGGTAATCATACTTAGCACGATTTCTGTTGAAGAATTTGTTGAATTAAAAATAAGTAATAAAATCACTAATTTTGACATGCACTATGTTGAATCATTTTATGACCAGGGCACACACATAGGCAATGTCCTTGATGACTGGTAATTTTCATATGTACAGTGCTACTAGGGCCACATGGGAAATGCATAAAGCAAGCAAGGTCATCCATCTCTCCATACTTAGACAGTAAATAAAAGTTAAAAGGTGAAGGAGAGTAAATTAGCTACATAATGTATATAAATTGTCTGAAATGGTCTCTACTTTTTTTCCTGTGCTACTGGGGATTGAATCCAGGGAGTACTGAGCTACATCCCCAGCCCTCTTTTTTATTTTGAGACAACGTCTGCCTAAGTTGCCCAGGCTTGCCTCCCAACTCTTGATCCTGTCACCTTAGGCTCTTGAAACATTGGGATTACTGGTGTGGGTTCCCACAACCAGCTTCTCAAGTTTTTATAACTACTTTTTATAGTTAAAGACAAGCCTTTGGAGAAAAAGAAAGCCTTTTATGTTTTAAAAAGAAAATAGTAAAACATCAGATTAGTGGTATAAATTCTAAAATTTGTATTCTTGTTTTTATTTTTTTTTTTTTATTTTTTTTTTTTTTTTGCGGCACCGGGGATTGAACTCACAGCCTTGCACCTGCCAGGGCAGGCGCTTAAGCCGCTAAGCCAAACTCCCGGCCCTGGTTTTTTGAGGCAGGGTCGCACTGTGTAGCTCAGGCCGGCCTTGCGCCCGCGTTGTAGCCCAAGCCGGCCTCGAACTCACAACGCTCCACCTACCTCAGCCTCCCAAGTGCTGGGATTAAAGGCGTGCGCCACCACGCCCGGCTT
>RJWM01038429.1:0-16731 GCA_004363535.1 Dasyprocta punctata | reverse complement strand
GAAAACTGCCACTGCCGTCCTGAGTTTTTCCTATCCTATCTCACCCTCGGAATGGGAAAATATCCCTCTCCTGGCTATAACAAGCCAGAAAGGAAGGGTGACAAGTCACTCAGCTGCAGCCGTGATTGTCACGGATCCTGGCGAGGGGGTCACTGCTGGCCTGGCTGAGTCACTATCATAGTCACTCTGTCGCCAGCTGCCTGCCGATCTGGCTGGGACTATTGGCAGATGCCAGAGTGCGCAGGCAGGTGGCAGGGCTCCTAGAGAAGCACTGGGCCTCTGCCCTCTGGAGCACCCACCTGCAGGCCAGCTGCAAGCTCTCCTCTGCCCAGGTGTGGGGTGGGAGAATCCAGCCCTGTGTATAGTCAAGAGCTCCTTTTTAGAAAGTGCCATCTGGCACGGCTCCCTTTCATTATTAATTAGCCTGCTTTTGTTCTTCATTTGGCAAGGCTGACCATGTGATTCTCAGAGCCACCACGGTGCTCTCAGTGGCCATGAGGAGGGCCACAAGTGGAAGGTCACAGAAGGAAAGGAAACACCATTTACTGAGTGCCTACTGTGTGCTAGGACGCGCTTTTATACCAGGTAGGTACTTTATGCTATTCCATTTTTGTTCTTAGAAAAGAACACATCATGCAAGTGAGAAAAATTGAGACTCAGCTAGGCTAAAGTTACTTTCTCAAAATCTTAAAGTTAAAAAGAGGCAGACTTTGGAGTCCTACTGGAGTGTATCTAACTGCTAACCAGGAAGGGGAGACCAGCGGATGCAGCCACACAGGAGAAGTTTGCTTCCAAATTCCTTCATTTCCAGCAGCAGAATATTCCTTTGTCAGTCTTGCATGCCCAGCCACCAAACCAAAGGGTGTGTTATGACAGGCAAACAGCACACCACTGAGAAACTGCTCAGCAAACGGCCATCTGCCTCATTCTCCTTTGTGCACTTGATCGCCAGTGGCCCATGGCCTCCCATGTTTTTCGCTTATGCATCCTATTCAGTAAAAAATTGTTGCAACGTACCCTCAGTGAACATGAATTTTTAAAAATAGATTATATGAGGGCACTATTACTGGGAAAAACCTAAGCAAACATTTATAACATACCACACTGGCAGTTAGAAGTTGCACTATCTTCTTCCGGCATTAGAGTGGGCCAACCTGCACTCACTGCTCCATGGACACCACTTGACAAGCGTGGTCCTGTGTCATCATATGCAGACACACAGCCACCGCTGCACAGGCAGCTGTCAACATCTAATGGTTAGAAATGCCTGCCACTAGAAGTCACTGCTTCTGAAGCTAAGGAACTCAGATGACTCCAGGGCGCTGTCCACATTCAGAATCAGAATCCTCCAAGACCCTCCCAGGCCCAAGTGGCGCTCTTGTCCCTGAATGCAGGGCACACTCGCCTCACTCCTCCCTCAATGTGCCCACTGCCATGGCCTGAGCTGAACAACACACCCCAGAAACTCAGACAGCTGTTTAAACTTTGACCTTAAAGAACTTGCCCTGAAGTAGGGATGGAGCCGGGTCGATGCTTCTTTATTTTTACATTGTAGAAAAGTCTTCAGTCACAAAACAGCAACTGTCCTGGGCTGGGGATATAGCTCAGCAGCCTAAGTGCCTTCCTAGCATACACAAGGTCCTGAGTTCAAATCCTGGTACCAAACCAAAAACAAAAACAAAAAAGAACAATCGTCCTCCACCCCACTGCAGTCTAATTAATGTTTCTTGTCAGGAACACTTACTCCTATGTTCGTCTGTCCCTTCAGATGCCGAGCAAAGAGGCCATCTGTGATATCTTTCTAAGTTATCCCTTCATGGGTTTGTCTGAGCTGAGGACAGAGCTGTGTGTGTGAGTGTGTGTGTATGTGTGCATGCATGTGTGTGAGCACGCACTTTAGAGGATTAAAGAATAGATGACAGTCTGGAGAGGATTGTTCAAGGCCATCATCACACAGGAGGAGGCTCTGCTGCAAATATCACAAGTTAAAGTTCAAATCCAAGAGCTTAAAGAACATGGGAATTCCCAAATTGGTTGGGGCCTCTGTGCAAATACTTAAGAGGAAGACTTTTCCCTTTAGCTGACTTCTACATGCTCACCGAAACGTGGGGACAAAAAAACCTCCAAGGGAAAATGCCCTGGCTGTGAAACTTTAGTTGACCTGGATCAACAGGGGACCTTGTTAAAAATGAAATTGTAATTCAGTAGACTTTAGAGGTGGAACCGGGAACTGAGACTACGAGCCTGGATTTTTAACAGCATCCCGTGGGATTCTGATGTACATGTTCCATGGATCACATTTTTTAAACACTGAAATAAGTTATGGTAAAGGCTCATATTACTAGACTACCTTCAGAAAAGAATTTCCCTGAGATTTAAACTGTCTATATGTGCATTTAAACTACCATATTGATTAATGCGTACTACGTATTTTCCAAAAAGCATGCCATGCCAAATTAAGTATTATCAATAGATGTTCAATGCCAAGAGGCAAGGATATGTGAATGCCACACAATAGCAATCACAATACCCATCAGGAGTAGTAGCGCACCTGGTAATCTCAGCACTCGGGAGGCTGAGACAGGAGGATCATTGCAAGTTCAGGACCAGCCTGAATTACAATGAGAGCTCAGGTCAGTCTGAACTGCATAGCGAGACCCTGTCTCCAAAAGACAAAAAAAAAAGCAATCATGATACCCTTCTAATAGTGGGGTGCAGCAATATAAAATGCTGCTTAGGGGTTACTTATACCAATTGTGTCACAAGTCACAGAGTTAAGCGAGGTAGAGTTTATATTGCTCTACTAGTTTTTATTTCATTTTATAGTGTATGGGTTTTTGTAGTTAGTTCTTGTTTGTTTTTGCAAAATTCATGGCTGAAAACCAATACAAAGAGATGGAGGCACAAGTTTAGAGCATTTACCCAGCATAAGCAAGGCCCTGAGTTTGATTGAGAGAGAGAGAGGGGAAGAAAAAGAGAAGGGGGAGAGAAGGGAAGGGAAGAAGGGAGAAAAAGGAAAGAAATTAGAGGGAGAAAAGGGAAGGAGGAAGGGAGGAAGGAAGGAAGGAGGAAGCAAATACTAAAAGCATTCCTCTAACATTGGCACCAACTCAGTTTTAAGGATTTGAGAGAAAAGTTGTCAAGGATATTAGGCAGGATCTTGCAAAAACCAAGAAATGACAAAGACTTGAAGAAATAGTGAGCTACATGGTGACTTGATAGACATACTGTTGTGAAACAAAAGATAGTGGGTGAAATCAGTCTCCTAACATGGACTTGCTGTTTTTAAGGAGTGTTGGCTTCATCTCTAGGGTGTGACACCAGTGACGATGAGATGAGATTGATCAGTGACAAAGGGTTTGGGCTTGGCATTGGCAGGAGTTCAAGGGAAACTTTCCCTAGGTTCCAAGAACAAAGACCGAAGTCTCTGTGGTGACTTTTTCTTCTTGCTTCTGTTCACTGTTACAGGGATGCGACATCCATCAAAATGCAATTGACTGCTGAAATTCAATTTGTTTCCTTGTTGCTTTCTGTTTATTAATATTCTGTGAACTATTTAATTCAACTGTTTCCATGACTATGATATTGGCTCTCCTTCAAATGCAATTATTTGCTCCTGTAGTTTGTGTTCATTTTTACTGAAATATTTGTTTGGCTACGTGTGTTGTCACTACCTGTAAAGAAATTCACTCAAATGGACCCTATGCTTCTGCTTATTTTGTGCTCATTTAATTGATATTTTTACTTTGTCTATATAGACGATGAGGAAATTTATTCTAATGTGTCTTGCTGTGTTTTATGCTAGAATGAAATACAGGGCTGAGCAAATTAAGGATGTACTTTACTATTGAGCTACACTCCCAGATCATATGAATCACTTTTTAGTACCAGTACTTATTTAATAAAATAAGCCCTGAACTGGGTGTGGTGGTGCACACCTTTAATCCCAGCACTTGGGAGGCTGAGATAGGAGGACCGTTGTGAGCTCAAGGCCAGCTTGGGCTACAACATGAGCACAAGGCCTGCCTGAACTACATAGTGCGACCCTGCCTCAAAAAACCAGGGCTGGGAGTTTGGCTCAGTGGCTTAAGTGCCTGTCTGGCAGGTGTGAGGCTGTGAGTTCGATCCCCGGTGCCACAAAAAAAAAAAAAAAAAAACTAGGGTCAGGAGTTTGGCTCAGTGGCTTAAGTGCCTGCCAGGTAGGCATGAGGTTGTGAGCTCAATCCCACGTGTCACCCAAAAAAAAAAATTAATTAATTTAATTTAATAAGTCCTATTGTTTGTTTCTACCATGTCATGTATGAAAGAGGACTTACCTTACCGATTTGTAATGTTTCATTTCTCTGCTGGATACCAATATTCAGTGGTAATCAATATAATTTTCAGAGCTATGTGTTTCATATCTTTTCAAGATTAGTGAAATATTGTTACATATAATACAATGTATTTTATAAACAAAACTACGTACACTCCTATAAAAGCCACATTAAAATCACTTTTTGGGTTAGGGGTATAGTTCGGTGGTAGAGAGCTTACCTAGCAAGTGGTGAGGCCCTAAGTTTGATCCCACCACTGAAGAAGAAAAAAAAAAAAAAGCAAGAAAGAAAAAAAAATCATTTTTAATACAAATTTAAAGACAGATCTATACTGAGTGTTTGCTATGCTGCAGATTTTGTATGGGTTCTTTAATTCCTGTGGCAACCCTATGAAGTACATATTATTATTATCCTGGTGGGGGTTTTTGTTGTTGTGTTTGTTTTTGTTTTTTAATACATAGAAGAACTAGAATTCAGTGAAAAGAAGTGGCTGGCCCAAGTCTCAAAGCTGTAAATGGGCTTTCAGGGGATGCCAGAACCACACCACGCCCGGCCCTGTCCTTGTAATTCTATCTGGGGAAAGTCAGAGATTTCCATGCTTTATGAGATGAACAGTGAGCTAAAAACCAAACCCAAACAACCAGGCATGGTGGTGCATGCCTGTAATCCCAGCACTCGGGAGGCTGAGCCAGAAAGATCGTTGTGAGTTCAAGACCAGCCTGGGCTACAAAGTGAGTTCAAGGCCAGTTCAAATTGCATAACGAGACGCTGTCTCAAAAAAAGTGGGAGGGGGGGAATATAATGACTTGGATCTTTATATCTTCAAAGGCCATGTGTTGAACAGCCTGTGGCATTATTGGGCGGGGAGAAACTTTTAGGGGATGGGGCTTAATGAAAGAAGTCAGGCTAGAGACTTAGCTCACTGACACAAGGGCCTGCCCTGCAAGCACAAGGTCATGAGTTTGATCCCTGGTACCAAGAAGTCAGTTCACTGGGGACACGCCCTTGGAGGGGATTCTGGGACTCCGGGCCCTCCTTTCTTTTTCTCTCTCTGCTTCCCAACCACCATGAGGCAAGCAGCTTTTCTCCACACCATGATGTTCTGCCTTCTCACAGGCCCAAAATAACAGGATGAAATGACCTGGCTCTGAAGCTTTGAAACTGTGAGCTAAAATAAACCTTTCTTTTTCTTTTTTAATACCAGGAATAGAACTCACAACCTCACACTTTCCAGCCTTTCCTTCTTTTAAGTAGATTATATCAGATATTTCTGTCAGTGTAACAGAAAGCTGACTAACACAAGGGTTCAGTCTAGTTTGGTTCCATTTCTGGAATCAGTTCCCATGCTACTCGCTAAGTGAATTCAGATGTCACCATCTTCTGTGATCTAGTGTTTTCTCAAAGTATGAAGTAAGTGGCATGGCCAGATAATCAGCAAGAGCTTGTCGGTTCCAACCCTAGAAATTAACTTCCCTCCTGTAACTACAGTGGGAGGAAAGCAGCACTGGAAAGCTGAACTTCTCCTAGGCCCCTCCAGTCCCATATTCAAGACATTCTGATACCAGACCTTTTATTTAGCACTTACTCTGCACCAAGCACTGGAAACAATTTGTCATTTAACAGCGCAGAGAACTTGGAAAGTTTGGTGGTGTTGTGCCCATTTTACCAGAATGGAGACTAGTTTCTGAACTGATCATTAACTTGAAGACACACAGATACACACACAAAGCAAGTCATGGAATCACGAGTGCTACGCCTGGAAAGAAGTGAGAAATCCAACATGGAAGCAGGGAACGCTCCCTCATTCATCTGTGGCTATAATTTTGTGACTGCAGTGTGTATATAGTGTGACTTTTAACCTCTTGAAGTGCCCCACTTCCCCCTTCTTCCATCTTATAAAATGGCTAAAATTTGCAGCTTATGATCTCTTAACAGGAAGAATGTAGAGCAGGGGACTTAGAAGACTTGGTTTCTACCACTTTGTGACTGGAAAATTCAGATTTTGTGTAAAAATACATCTTTAGAAAAGACTGAGAATATTTTCTCTGCATGCCTCACAGGACTTTTATGAAATATCAGCTTCATTCATTCACTTATCCATCCATTGGTGCTTATCCTCTACACAGGGTCCTATCTGTTTTGGTCACTTTTTTTTTTTTTTTTAGCTTTATGAGACAGGGTCTCATTATACAGTTCAGGCTGGCCTTGAGCTCACTTTGTAGCCCATGCTGGTCTCGAACTCACAATGATCCTCCTGCCTCAGCCTCCCGAATGCTGGGATTACAGGTGTGCGCCACCACACCTGGCTTGGTCGCCATTTTATTAGCAGCATGCAAAACAGTGACTTTCACCTATGAGACAGTCAATAGATATTTGTTCAATGGATGAATAAATGTATGAAGGAAGATGATTTTTTTTCATGACAGTCTTGGGAGAGGGGCAGACCAAAATGATGTGAATAAATGGATATGAATAAATGAATTTGTTTATTCAGTGTGAATGAATGAATTTCAGAATTAAGTATTGGGAAGCTGGGCATGGTAGTGCATGCCTTTAATCCCAGCACTCAGGAGGCTGAGGTAGGAGGAGCATTGTGAGTTCGAGGCCAGCTTGGGCTACAATGCAAGCATAAGGCCGGCCTGAGCTACATAGTGCGACCCTGCCTCACAAAAGTAGGGCTGGGAGTTTGGCTCAGTGACTTAAGCACCTGTCTGGCAGGTGCGAGGTTGTGAGTTCGATCCCCGGTGCCACCAAAATAAATAAATAAATATTGAGAGTTCATTAAAGGGGACAACCAGGAGGAGAGAGGCTATTTTAGATTGGGAACCCAGGGAGGAGTCTGGAAAGGTTAACACTAGCACAGATCTAAAGCCTGAGAACCCGCAAGCCATATGGAAAGCATTGCAGGCAGAGAAGGAGCTGAGTGTGTTCAAGGAAGGGCAGTGGGGCTGCACAGTAAGTGAGGGGTAAGAAGTAGAAATGAGGAAGGAGAGAGGTGGGTAAAGAGTTTGCTTTTTTTTCAAGCACAAATGATACTGAAGGTTTCAAAACTGAGCAGTGATGTGGTCTGAATAATTGTTTAAGGAGACTGTTGTGGCTGGTGTGGAGGGAAGGGTGGGTTGGAGTCCAGAAGAAAGACAATGGTGGGTAAACGGGAAAGGGAAGAAAGCAGAGATCAAACCAACAGGACTTGGGTTGCAGAGGAAGGTGGCACATGAGGCACAGATGAATGGCAAGTGGGACACATGCAAACTGTTAAACTGCAAACCACTGTACCAAGCTAAGGAGTCCTTATTGGATGATGGCTTTCTGGGAGGAGCTCAGAAAGATTCCTTCTGGGAAAGAGATTGAGGTCCCAACAGGCTGACATTTAGGGGCTTGGAATACAAACTCCCGAGGACTTCCAGGAAGATGGTGGAGGAGTAGGATGCAGGGAAAACAACCTCTCTGAGAGACACCGTCTAGACATGGGAATATACCATCTTGAGGAAGACAAAAATGAGGGAGATGGGTCCCTTGGACCTAGGAAGAGCCTGAAGTCTGAATCGAAGCCCACAGAAAGAGCAAAAAGAAAAAAATTCAACTAAGAAGAAGGTGGCAGCTGGCGGAGCCTTCGCCCGGAGCCGGACTCACTGCACAAGGGGAGCTGTTGGAGCCTGGCAGTGCACGGTCACGGTGTTGGCAGCAGTTGGCGACCCCAGGGCCTCTGCAGAACCATTCCCTGGTGGAGGACAGTGGCGGGTGCAGAGGACTGTGCTGGCTGGCAGTGAGTGCAGAGGGCTCAGTCCTTCGGCGGGAGAGCAATTTGCCAGAAGCCGTTCCTGAGTCTGACCAGATATGCCTGGGGCTAAAACTGTTGCCGGCTTCCCTCAGCGGTTTGTAGCTGGGCGCAGACCACAGAGACTGCCTGGATGGCCTAAGCCCGAGGAGGCTGCTCCCAGGGCAGGCCTGCTAAGGTTGTCTACTACTCCGTCCACGAACAGTTGCTGGCTTGCGGGGATACAGTGCCACGATTTGGGTTGCCGTCTCCATAAGCTGTTTACCAGTGAATCCAGAGAGAACCCCATAAGTGGACTTTTTTTTGTTTGTTTGTTAGTGTGAGTGTGGTTGCTGCCCTCCCTTTGGGCCTGGTCTAGTTCTGTTCTCTTTTCTCTCTCTTTTGGCTTTCTTTTCCTTCAGCCTCCCATCTTTGTTCTCCAACCTACTTGCAGTCTCTTTTCTCTTTTCCCACTTTTCTGCTTTTTCTTAAATTCATTTTGGGTCCTCAGTCTTGGGGACAGAATTGACATTTTGTGAACCTAAGTATTCTATATGATTGTTCTGCATCCTGTTGTATGGATATAAATTCAGTTTATATGGTTGGGGGTTGTAAATCAGGGGTTGGATCAGTTTACTGTTTAGTTGACTGTGTTTGGTGCTGTGGGTGCCACTGTAGCCAGAACTGACTCGATTGAACTGGTAGCTGTTGGCCTTGCTGGTTCAGGACTGGGATTGACTGGCGGTTGTAGAGAGGATTGACTGGGGCGTGGTGCCAAGAAACTAGGGACTGGGCTAGGCGAGCAGTGGTTTCTCATCTCTGACAAACTGAGGAGGTGGGATTTTCCAATAGACTCGGAGCCCAGGAACCAGTTACACCTGGAAGATATCTCCGGGAAGTGCTCATCACCTGGAAGTCCTTAATACCACCATTAAAGTAACCCACTGCAGGTAACAGGTATCACTTTAGGAATTAAGCAAAAAGAAAAGAAATGAGAAGATACTTAAACAGGTCACAACCCCAGATACCCAGTTCACCAAAAGCAAACCCAGGGGGCAATGAGGCTGGAAAATCAGAAAGCCCTTTACAAGGTTTCTTAGAAGTGGTAACAAAGCAGTTGAATGAGGCTTTGGAAAAAATGAAATCAGAAATAATCTTTCAAATAACTACAGAGAGCTGGGAGTTTGGCTCAGTGGCTTAAGCGCCTGCCTGACAGGTGTGAGGTTGTGAGTTCAATCCCCAGTGCCACAAAGAAAAAAAAAAAAAAAAGTCAAATAACCACAGAGATTACCAAAATATACACCATGCTTAGTGATGTTAGGGCAGATACAGACAAAAAAATAAACAAGCTTCAGCAGATTATAGAAGGACAACATAGGAAGCAAATGGATTCCATAAAGCAGATTCAAGTAGATATCCAGGAGAATAGAAACTCTATTGAAAGTATTCAAAGCAGATTAAGCCAATGTGAGGACAGGATCTCAGATATTGAAGACAGGCTCACAGTTAGTGACCAGGAAAAGAAAGATTCTTCAAAACTAGCAAGGGATCACGAGATATTAATCCAGCAGTTGCTTGATGAGACAAAGAAAAATAACTTAAGATTAATTGGAGTCAGTGAACAAGCAGGAGATACTACAAATGACATTAAAAACTTCCTTACAGACATTGTGTCAGAAAATGTTCCTGGTAGAGAAAAAGAATTTGACATACAAATAAGTGAGGCATATAGAACCCCAAATTAACAATGATAAAAAAAATCTACTTCCAGGCATATCATAGTCAAGATTCCAGAAATTCAACACAAGAATAAAATTTTAAAAGCTGTAAGGGAAAAGAAACAAGTCACCTATAAAGGAAAGCCCATCAGAATTACAGTGGACTTCTCAGCACAAACTCTCAAGTCAAGGAGAGCTTGGAGTAAAGTACTCCAAGTTCTAAAAGAAAACAACTTTCAACCCAGATTGATGTATCCCACAAAACTATCTTTCAAAATTGAGGGAGAAACAAAATACTTCCATGATAAGGAACAGTTGAGGAAATTCATGACCACTAAACCAGCACTCCAAAATATTTTGAAGGACATTTTAGAAAGGGATGATAAGTACTACAGCTCTACACACCCCAATGGAAGGAATCCATCAGGAAAAAAGAAAATAACATGATTAAGATGCGTCAATACATATCAGTTTTAACCATCAAGGTTAATGTTCTTAATTCATTAGTCAAAAGACATAGACTGGCAGAATGGATCAAGAAGCAAGATCTAACAACATGCTGCATACAAGAAATACATTTAATTTAAAAAGATACTCATAGACTGAAAGTCAAAGGATGGAAAACAATACTACATGCAACAAGAGTCCAGAAAAAAGCAGAGGTGGCTATTCTATTTGCAGATAAAGTTAATTTTAAGCTAAGACTGATTAAGAGACAAAGAAGGTCATTATATATTGGTAAGGGAACAATTTAAGAGGAAGAGATAATCAATAAACACTAGTCCACCCAGTTACATAAAACAATTATTAATCGACATGAAAAATCAAGTAAGCCTTAATACAACTGTATTGGGAGACCTCAATGCACTGCTCTCACAAAAAGACAGGTGTGGAGTTCTTGGGATCCTCTGGGTAGAGTATCACGTCATCTGAAACAAAATCTATGTATATAAAAAATTTGGTGTGACAGAGAAAAAAGAATTTTGAGTAAAATGTAATTTTTTTAGGGTCACCTTCAGATTTTATCTTTAATGTGAAATGTTCATTTGAAAGCAATTTTGTTGACAATTAGTTGGTGTCTCGGTTACTTTTTACTCATTGCTGAGACAAAACACTTGACACCCAAAATTAGGGAAGGAAAGGTTTATTTACCTTACAGTTTTTGGAGGTTTCAGTCCACAATCAGCTGGCTCCAAGGCAGGGTGGCATGGCACAGGGGCAACATTTCAAGGCAGCAGCCAAGCAAAAGCAGCCAGAGTAAAAAGGGCGTCAAGAACAAACCTTTTCTCCTCCTTTATATAGTACACAGGACACCCCTCCCCCCAGGGTGGGTGTAGCTTCACAAACATCCTTGCCTTCCTTTGCACAGGAGGAGAATATTTACAAAGTAAGACCCCTGGCTGCCTCCTGAGTCTCTTAGCTAAACTTCTGACCTTCTCAAATTGACACAATGAACAGGTAACTGCTTGTACTCCACACCCCAGGATGTAGAGCTGCTGCCTTACTTAAGCTTCTAGACTTCTCAAGTTGACACAATGTATAAATTATAGCAGTTGGATAATGTTTCATGTCTGTGTTTTTTGCCTTGGATGATTTTTGGGAATGTCCAATATGCTGATGATTGTTGCTGTTTTGTTGGTTGGGGTGAAATTGTTATGTTTTGATTTCTTGTTCTCCTTTTGTCTAAAATTTAAAAGAAAAGGATGCAAGAAAAAAAAAAAAGGAATACAAACACCTCCTACTCCATAGTTTGCCTACATCTGGCCCTGCCACATAGAATTTCTGTCTCAAAAGTTTGAACTGAGAGCATTGGACAAATTGCCAGAGCATTCATATCTTATTTTGAAAATAGAACCAAACAATTTTTTTATTCCTCATAAATTCACATACTGTTCCTTGGTACTTACACTGTCCTTCCTATTTGAAAATAGCACTGAGGAATTAGTCAGTCTAAAATAGTCAGTTTAATTCAAGTTGCTTGAATCATCAAAAATGAAGTCTAGAGCCGGGCGTGGTGGTGCATGCCTGTAATCCCAGCACTTGGGAGGTTGAGGCAGGAGGATTGTTGTGCGTTCAAGACCAGCCTGGGCTACAAAGTGAGCTCAAGGCCAGCCTGAACTGCATAGCGAGACCCTGTCTCAAAAAGACGAGAAAAAAAAACCAAAATGAAGTGTAGTGCTATGAAGGAGCATTCTCCTGGACTCTACATATGATGTCATAGTTTCAGCAGGGTGATGTTAGCATGTTCGGTAGGACCCTTCTTCCCTGAACTTCTCTTTCAGTGTGGTCAGTACAGGGTGCTAATGTGCTGGCAAAACCACCCTTTCTAAATGCCAGTAGCACCCCAATAATTGCAACAGCCACAAAGACGCCACAAATTTCCCAAATACCCCTTGAGGAGTACTGGTTTATCCCAGCAGATATCCAAACATTATACATTTATTAGGACCCTAGGTAATTTCATCTATCATTGTCGTATGACCTAACTCAATGACATCATCCCTTGAGATGGTTCCCAAAATTTATTTGCAAGAAATAGTTATGTTTCCACATATTCTTTTGCCATGACAAGCATCAACTTGGGCTTTGTGGAGTTCCCTTGGGCTTACATATCTTTGAAGTAACTGTTTTCAAGTAAGAAGATTTTAATAAGGGAGTCTTGCCCTGATTCCTTCACCAGCCTGTCTGGTTCTGCTGCCACCTTTTTATTTCCTTCTCTAAATACAAAGCCAAAGACGGGTGAGCCCAGGAGCACAGAGGTCACCAGGAGGCGACAGGGTAGTCTCTTCCAAATGACTGGGCTGAAAAGCATTACCCCACCACCACCCGCATTGGCAGGGGTCGCCTTTCCAGGACAAGGAGCACCATCTTGCTGAATAATTTGACAAAGAGATGGGAGGTAGCAAACTTTATCCTACAAGGCTCCAAGAAGTCTCATTCCTTCCCAGCAGGTTTCACCAGTTCTTCTGCCTCTGGGCAGTTTGATCTGATAGCAAAAACCAAGGATGGTCTTCCTCCTGGCTCTGCCTTCCATTCATAACAAGTCTTTCTCGTTGGGATAAATACGTTACTCACCAGAGAAAACCACAACTGCCAGACTTGAGAATTGGCTTCTCTGGAATCCTCCCAGAGAAAGGAGTGCTATGAAATTTATGTTACCTTCGGTGAAGTCTACATTCTTACTCTCCAAGTGGGGACAAATCCTATTGTATGTATCATGTCATGATGAGACTGCATTATCTATTCCTTCCCATGACAGCAGGAATGACTGCCCCCATTTTGGTTATAAAGCTAAAGTGTGCAGCAGACTGTTCCCTTTTAATGTTTTTTGTTTTTTGCTTTTTTCTAGCTCAAACATCAGTTTACAGGGGCATAATCTTCCATGGAGCCTCATGGGGAGAAAAGCAATTTGGACATTGCCGCTGCAATCCGACTCTCAAGAGTCTGCAGAATGCCTCAGACACCGGGTGTTGCTGTCTTATCTACGCTGAAAACACATTAGCGAGGCCTCTCCTCTCCTCTCCATTCTCCCTCCATGCATCTCTCTTTACACCCTTTCTTTCAACCTCCCCGCCAGGCTCAGACAGAGAACGCACTGCCACCTTTGCCATCTGCTCTGGCCACCAGCCTGGCCCCCTCCTGTATTCCACTGAGTCCTCCCTGTCTCCGTCTCCGAGTCTCTCTCTCTCTCTCCCCCTCCCCCGTCCCCTCCCTCTTTCGGATTCACTGATCCTTCTCATCTGAAGCAAGCCTCTTCTGTCCCAGAAACAAAGCAAACACAAAGCCCTCCAGGCTAAGTTACTGCATTACTGCACTACTCTGCTGCTGTTCTCTCGGTCTTTGCCAAACTTCTACTCCCCGCCCACTGTTTTCACTTTCAAGTCACCCTTCCGCTTTAGATGGAACCTAGTCCCACTTCCAGAATGCCAGTGGATCAGCATCCTCCGGTGGAGATCCACGCAGTGCCCGGCCGCTGGCCTGGCCTCTCTGCTGTGGGCTGCGCTGAACCATCCCCTGCTGGAAAGGGTCTGTGTGTTTGAACTCCGAGAGTTTCCTAATCAACCCTCCCTTCTGTGCTTCCTTTTCTCATTGGCCCTTTCTTCTCTACAGCCTCTGCCCTAGAAATGGTACCCACACTCAAGTCTTCCAAATGCTCAACTCTAGCCTTGCAGGGTCATTCAAGTAGATGTGGCTGCCCAGGCAGCATTTCCACACACCGGAGTGAATCTGGCCTTCCCACCATCCCCCACCCCTCCTGACCTCCAGTCTCCACCAAGAAGCAAAGAAGTGGGGGGAACATAGTGTCCGTCCTTCCTTTCTTTCCATTTTTTTTTTTTTTTTTTTTTTTTTTTTTGTACCTGGAATTGAACTCAGGACCTCATGCTTGCCAGGCAGGCACTGTGCAGCCAAACTATTTCCCCCACTCATAGTGTTCACATTTCTGGCCCACAAATTTCTATCAGTCGAACTATGATTCACTTACTGAGTCATTCTCAAAATTTCAGTCTTTTCCTCTTTCCTGTTTTTCTTTGTTTTTGAGGCTTGTTTGTTTGTTTGTTTGTTTTGAGGTAGGGTCTTACTACACTGCCCAGGTTGGTCGCGAACTCCTGGGCTCAGGGAACCCTCTTGCCTCAGCCTCTGGGTAGCAGGACTACAGGTGGGAGCCACTGCTCCAGCTATTGCCCTCTTAATTATTCCTTGGTAGTTCTCTTTTCTAGGTTCACTGCCACTATCTTGCTTTCTATCCACCATCTGCCACTAAATTAATCTTCCTAAGACCTCACAAACAGGCATTGTCTGTATTAATTGGAAGTTTTCAATTACAATCAAAATAAAACCCAGTTCAAATAAAAACAAACCTATTTCAAGTAAAAATTAAAACTTCAAAATGAAGACTTTTAAAAAGATTTGCAGAGCCAGGCGTGGTGGCACACACCTTTAATCCCAGCGCTGAGGAGGCTGAGGTAGGTGGAGCGTTGTGAGTTCAAGGCCGGCTTAGGCTACAATGTGAGCAAGGCTGGTCTGAGCTACATAGTGCAACCCTGCCTTGGAAAAAAATAGGACCAAGAGTTTGGCTCATGGCTTAAATGCCTGCTTGGCAGGTGTGAGGTTGTGAGTTCAATCCCCAGTACCTACAAAAAAAAAAAAAAAAAGATTTGCTGACACAGACCTAATGCAAAAGCCATAGACCTTCAAGTGTGAGTGGATGGAGGTACTGAAGCATCGTCCTTAGGAATCTCTCCTTTCATCCTTCAGCCCTAGGTTGCTTTCCCTCACAGGCAGTCTTCCTCAGCCACCACCTGCAGACTTACATTGCAAAAGTACAGCATCATTAGAAGAAAACAATACTTTTTCTCAGTTGTTTAGCGGGAATTCTAACCCCAATTCTAACTTGCAAGACCTGAGTCCCAGGCTCATTCCCAGAGCCACAAAAATGATGTCACCCTGCCCAAACTACATGGATTGGGAGTGGGGAAAGATGGTTCCCGGAGAACATAAGGGTGCTATTTTCAGAAGAGAGCGTGTGCTCCGGGTGGGCAAAGGCAACAGATGCTCAGTACACTTGCCTATGACTATACAATGAAATTGCATTCCCTTAGTCTGGTACTCAAGATCCTTGTACCTTACTGTGGCCCAAAACTTCCTTTCCTAGTCTCTCATCCCTTACTCAACAAAAATTTCCCATTGGATCAAATTTACCCATGTGTTCTCTTCCATGGTCTTTGGCCCTTTGTACCTTGGTTAATGGCCTTGTCCTTACCACCTGTTCAAATTCCATCCATCCTCCAAACCCGAGGCTAGTCCAGCCTCTTTGGTCCACTTAACAGTCCCACACTGCTGTGCCTTTATTCACTCGATCAACATTGATTGACTCTAAACTGCAGAGTCAGACAGATGTGAGAGACTGTGTCAGCTGTCAGATTACAGACACAACTGAAAGTCTAGAAAAAGGTAGTGTTAACATACATATTTATTTAGAAGGAGAAATAAATCATAAATTGGAGGAAGGTGATATATGCCACAAATATCACATGATCCAAAGAGCAACCATATTTTGTATGATTCGCTGCCCGCATCCCTCCGTAATACAGTGCTTGTCGGCTACGTTTTTGTAGATATCCTTTCATCAGTTCTTCACTGGAAAGATGTTTTGTAATATTTTCCATATGGAAATTAGAAAAACAAGTCTGTGTTTTAGGTTTTTGTTTTTTATTACTGATATACTGCAAAACTTATTTCAGTTTGACTGCACAGATTTAATGTCATACAAATATTTAGGATGTTGTCAAATTTCAGGAAAGCTCTACCATCAAATTTTTTAAAACTTATGATATATAGGGTCTGGAAAATTTTTCAACTGACTAGTTTCTGCCTTCTCACACATTAAGCCATGTTGTTTCTCTACAACCTACTGCCTCTGGCGCTAGGAGCTGTGGGATACCTGCAGATCATGATAAGACTCTGGGCCTGCGTTCTTTAGGTGAAAAATGACTCGTGAATCGGCATAGAGGTAGAAGACCTATTTTTGGAAGCCATCCCACTTCCTGTACTGGAATAGCCAGTATTTACTTTACCTAAGGGAGTAACAGTGAATTATGTACATATGTCTTACTATAAGCTCCACTAAATATAGTCCAGTTCAACTATTCCTTAGCTGGATCCCAAAACATTCTGGCCATTCCAAGGCCAAGAAGAAAAGTGGCATCAAGAGGAAGTTGGAAGCCGGGCGTGGTGGCGCAAGCCTTTAATCCCAGCACTCGGGAGGCTGAGGTAGGCGGAGCGTTGTGAGTTCGAGGCCGGCTTGGGCTACAACGCGAGTGCAAGGCCGGCCTGAGCTACATAGTGCGACCCTGCCTCAAAAAACCAGGGCCGGGAATTTGGCTCAGTGCCTTAAGCGCCTGCCCTGGCAGGCGTGAGATTGTGAGTTCAATCCCCGGTG
>RJWM01038428.1:0-16744 GCA_004363535.1 Dasyprocta punctata | reverse complement strand
TCAATGTATTCGTTATTGAGAGGGAACAATTAATACTCATATGATAGGATCAATCTTGCATGTCTATATCTGTTAATGTAAGAAACCATTTTAAAGATAACAATGCGCAAATTGCAACCATTGTCAAGCTTCTATCTTCCGGTTTTGTAAACCTGCAATGTTGTGTATTTACTCTAGTTGTTTGCTTGTCTCTTTTGCTTGTTGTTTTTACTATATATGTCGTTTTTTTTGTTGTTGTTGTAGTTTTTGTTTGTTTTGTTTTTCCTCGCTCAAATAAAATTAAAAAAAATGAAGTAAAATGCAAAATCTATAATAAAAGAAAAAATTTGCTTATTTTTTTCAGGCAGACTCTTGTTATATAATTCAGGGTTGCCTTGAGTCCACTTTTGTAGCCGAAACTGGTCTTGAACTCATAGTGATCCTCCTGCCTTAGCCTTCTGAGTGCTGGGGTTGTAGGCCTATGGCACCATCCCCAGCTCACATTTCCTTGTGTTAATTCTAGAAGACAAATGTTTCAGAAGACACAAATGATCTTCTATCTAAATCTCTTTAAATCCAAAAATTTACACATGAACACACAAGAATCTTCAGTCACAGGTTGGTTGACACATGAATTGGTACCCAGCATACTGGACTGCAAGTCTCAGGAAAAGAACCACCTTCCATCTCCATGGAGATCCTGGTTATGACAGGCCAGTCACAGGCCAGGACCTCCTTGCTGTAGAGTAATTTTTCTCCTTGACCCTTTCATCAGACAGCAGCATGAAACATGTATGCATCTACACTCATACAGACACACACAGACATGCAGACACATGAGAAACATGCACACACACTTGCTGCATGAGCATCCTAGGTCCCTGTAATGTTAGTTTCCATCCATCTCCATAGAATTCTTCTCCTTCTCCTTTTCTTCTCCTTTTCTCTGACTTTTCTTCTTCCTCATCTTCTGAAAGTTATTTATTTTTGAGATAGGATTGTCAACAATATCTTTGTGCTTCGAGACTGAAATTATTCTGCTCCTTCAACCTCCCAAGCAGCTGGGACTACAGGCACAAACCATTATGCTATGGGGGGGGGAGGGTTGTTGCTCTGAAGAAACATGGAAACAGCACCCATCATTGATTTATGTCACCCGACACTGATGTGGATCACTCCCAAAATATCAGGCCCTCATCTCTGGTGGTCTAGGGCTCATAGGAGATAAGCAAGTACAGAGACAGAATGTCAATTGGGGATTGGTTTATACACTGTGCGTCATAGTCAGCAGCTCTGCATGACAGTGACCAGTCGTTTCCATGAGACACAAGCATCCAAAACTGGAACAGGAACCATTACCTGGAAAACCAACAAACTAAAGTATACTGGCTTGGGAGGAGGGCATTTTCTCCTACATTTCTTTTAGTTTTCCCAGTAAATCTTTGCTGGGCATATTACATGTGATCTTCTGAGATAAACTCAACTAGAATTTAGGACTGCATGTTCTGTAACATTACTCTGGCAAGGCAGTGAGGGAGTTCATCAGATCTAGGAGAGTGTCCCACATGTCTTGAATGCTCACCAAATCTTGGTCATTTGATTGATTGTTCTATACTCGTGGGGCAACATTCCATAGAGTTTAAGGCAAAAAAAAATATAGTAAGTAGGAGGTATGGAAGTAAAGATCAGGGTAAGAAGTCTAAAGGGACAAATATCAAAGGGGATAGGTATGGAGCAATCCTGTGAATGACGTCCTCAGAGTTCAGCTGTGCATGAAAGGTTCAGCATCCAGAGTGACCAGAGCAGAGGTTTGAGTGGTTGGAGTGCACTGTCTCTTTTGAATGAGACACAAAGGAGGTATTAAAGTAAAATTTTCAGCACATCTAAGGCTGGATTTCTGAACCTTGTGGAGGTAATTAATATGTACCTGAGTTATATGTATGTATGCAGGAATATCTACAGAAACAGCTGGTCTTTGAATTGGCTGCAAGCTGTTTCTGTAGGGTTATGTTTTATTTCTGTGTAATCTATCTATTTATCTTTAAATGGGCAGCATCCACTATAATGCATGGGGTCAGGGCCAGTGACAAAGATGTGGATGCCTGAACTGGCTGCAGGGATAGATTTGCCTGCTCTGTGGCTTCAGCTTGCAGAAACAAACAAACAAACAAACATTAAAAAAAAAAAAACAGTGGGGAAGGTCTAGCTCTCATCTTCCAGGAATACAGGTAAAGGTTTTCTGGTTGGGGTTGCTGTTTCACCCAGCTGGACCTCGGTGATGGCT
Organism: Dasyprocta punctata; assembly: GCA_004363535.1. Taxonomy (NCBI): domain Eukaryota; kingdom Metazoa; phylum Chordata; class Mammalia; order Rodentia; family Dasyproctidae; genus Dasyprocta; species Dasyprocta punctata. The sequence goes on along the minus strand of RJWM01038428.1, from coordinate 14,481 downwards.
CAGGCCTGTGGATTAGATTATTTTGCATCACTAGTGGCAGGTTTCCAAACAGTAGTTTGCTGTGAAGATTGTCCCTGCATGAGAGTTTTGTCCAAGGCAACTACAGCAGGTCTAGCCTGTCAGACTTTATTCCTAACAGAGCTACTTTCATCAATAAATGGGGCATACATAGCATCTGTCAGGGGGTCCATTTTTTAAAACAGTTCATCCAGGTACACTATGTGGACACAGGTGATTTTGTCAGCTTTCTTTACCAGAAAGACAGTGGATATTGGAAAAGTACGGAGGTGGCCGTTAGAGGCCACGAGGCACAGCCGGGATCTGACAGTCTGAGGAAACATATAGAAGCTGCAGCACTGAGAAATTTGCAGTTTCTTTCTTGTAACCTGTTTCTACCAGATATTTTAGCAGATCTTATGTCCATTTCAGCAGGCAGCTTGAGCATCATAAATCAGAAGTTCTTTTTTCAAAGAGGAAAAAAGTTTTGGAACATTTTAGGGGTTCAGTCCAGGTCATTTGGCTTTTTAATCTCAGGATTTTCTCAGTTGAAGCAGCTTATGGGAGCAATTCATCAGCAGAGGAAGGCATCTTTTAAATCTACACTGGTCCTAAAAGGGTGCACGGGTTGGGAACCACAGAGTGCAAGGACTCTCAGCGCTAACAGTCCAATTTGTCCTCAGTCAAAATGTGGGACTCAGAAGTAATTGCTGACAGTCATCTCAGTTGGGCATTAGATGATGCCATCTGACCAGGATAGGATTGTTAGCAGAAAACTCTGGAGGGAGGGCCTCTGTGGCTGAATGCAGGCAATGACTATCTGGATCCAGTTCTATTGCCTGGAAGAGCACGAGTTGGTAGCAGGAAGTGAAGTTATAGGTGTTGGCAGCAACTGCGGCACCCAATGAGGGTGCCAAGGCAGAATTCTCAAGAAGAATGGGCTACTTTTTCTTTTTTTTTTTTTTTGAGATGCAGCCAGTGGTTTGGATCTATTTTTAACTCGGCAATCCTACTGAACTCTAAGAGGACTCAAGACATCTTGAGGGCACACCTTTCTGTCAGGACCTGGAGAGGTCCTTGCTCTGTCTGTGCGGTCCACAACCAGTGACCAAAGAGGTCAGCATGGTTGATCTTCTCAGTTGATGCACCAGATATGATGGCAAGGAGAAATGCCAAAATGACACCCTGGATTTAGAAGCAGATTGATTTACATTGATGAACACCATCCAGCATCATTCCCAACATATCAGAACCTGAACCCTGGTGGTCTAGGGCTCAGAGGAGTTATAGCAGCAAGTGCAGGGCAGAATGGCTTGTCAGGTGGGTATTGGTTCATACAGTGTGCATCACAGTGACCAGCTGTTTTTAAGAGACAGCAGCAACCATAACTGCAACAGGAACCATCACCTGGCCAACTAACAAACTGAAGTATACTGCTCATGGTGGGGCACTTTGTGCTACTCCTTCACTATCCCCTTTCTGCTTGGGACTTAGTTTTGAGAGAGTTCTGTACGCTAAATCCTCTGTGATCATCTCAACAGGTGTATGGTCCTCAGGACACTCACTGATCCCAGTTCACAACCAAAAAGTAAATGTGGCAGTCAATACAACAAGCATTTGTGCATACATCTGTTTGTCTTGAGAGCCTGTTTGTCCCATGTTTTACACTCGATGAAATGAATATTGATAATATCAACACACCTGTCTTGCCTATGCTTCATTTATTTTATTTTAAAGGTAGTAAAATCCAACAAAACAAAACAGAACAAAGCCTATCAAAACAAAGCAGCAAATTTGGTAGAACTTCCAAGCAGAATACTAGGAAAACAACAATAGCTACCATAATATATCTTCTTATCCTCACAATTATTGTCCATTTCATCAGGTATTGCAAAATCAAACCAAAAACAAAACAGCAGAAAACCAATCAAAACAGAATATTGAGTAAAGCAAAATAATCAATCAGAACAAAGCAAAACAATGGAACATTATTGGATTTCAAAGGCAAGATAGAAGGAAATTCCCCATATTTGCTATATCGCATATTGTCATCCTCCCAAGAGATGTTCAGACCACTGGCCCCAGGCCTGCAAAATCAACCAAACAATACAATCATTTAGTTGCTTTTTGTACCTTACTTCCTATCAACTCAGCCTGTCCTCTGAACCAGTGGGTTGCTTATGGGGGTGGGAGGAGTGTGGGGTTTGATTTGCAGCCCATGTGCCCCTATTGCCTACGCTTCTTGTGAGCCTGTTTTGCTCTTTTGTTCTTATGAACCTGTTTTATTCATGCATACACTCAGAGGTGTCCTCTCACATGCTATTTTTTTTTGATGAATTTCATCATGCCCCAGGTCCCTATTCGGGTACCAAAATTCCACACTCAACACAGCTCTTGAAATTCCTAGGGGGAGGATGGTGGAGGATGAAAAAAGGAAGACAAGTCTCAGAATGCAGAAAGCTGTGGTGGGGTGCAGCTTCCTCTCCTGGTGGGAGAAAAAGAGTTGCACTCAAGAGGTTGAAGTGAGTTGAAACCCCTCTGCCTAACAACTCGTTCATCTGGCTCCCCTCAGGGGTTCTGTGTTCTTGGGGATGGCCTTGCTTTAGCCACACATGTGTGATTGACATTCAGCTTCAGTTGCACCCCACACATAATAGTTGATAAATATTTTTAAATATCATTATTCAAAAATAAATACTCTAGTAAAAAAATATTTATCTTGTCCTGAGAGTCGGCTCTGTCAGCGCTGCTGACCACAGGTAGATCGGCAGGAGTGGAGATGAATGGTTGTCACTTCACCTAGGATGATGTGGCTCTGCTTCTTGTATTGCTTATCGTCCAGCTGGCCAGCTTGGTTTCATCCTTCTCATATTAGAGGCACCAAAGACAGCAAAGGGAGACATGAGAGAGCTCTCAAGGGCCACACTTGGAACTGACCTGTAGTCACTTTCTTGTATTAACTAAAGCAAAGCATGTTTGAGCTCACTGTCCAGGGAGTGGGCTGGAGAACTCTGGAAAATTATGTGGCAGCAGATGGCGATATAGAACCACGTGAAGCATTGCAGTCATCTTTGTAAACTATCACAAGTTTTAGGGCTATGGCTCTTCTTCATTGTCACAGTGAGTGTTGGTTTACAACAACAGCACCTATATATGAGAATCAGAGAAAGGGCAAAATATGAAAACAATATATATGAGAATCAGAGAAAGGGCAAAATATGAAAACAATCACGTGTATCACAAGAAATATGTGAAAACCACTTTATACCCAGTTTACTCATTGGTTTAGCTGGAACCAGGAGTATAAGTTCCAGGAATCAATTAACTAATGTGAGATGAGCAGTTTTTTTCTTGACAAAATTTCCCATTTTTTATTTTTAATGAGAAGTGTTGGGTCTTGCACAGATTTCACCTTGGCAGGCCCATAAGTAACTTAGAAGAACTGTATCATCTAGAACTATCTTAAGCAGGGGCACTATAGCACAGTGGCAGGGTGCTTGCCTAGCATGCTTGAGGTTTTGGGTTCATGCAGCAAGGAGAAAAAAAAATATAGAATCAGTTTAACATACACATTCACCCTGTGGGTCTGTAAAGCTAATGCTGTGGTAGTTGCTATTTGGGCCACAATCAAGGATTTCATGTAGAAACATGAACTGAAGCTAAAAAGTGTCTGGACCAAGCCAGTGAAAGCTGGGAGTGATATGCAGCTGAAGCATGAAGTAGACATGAACAATCATGGAAGGGAATTCCCTTGTCTCTGCTGTGGGCTCTGTGAGTGTGAGAACAATGTAGCCTGCACGTAGTTCAAAGCCCTGGTCTGAGCTCACATGGTCAGGTTCAATTCACAGTGACACTTGTGTTGTATAGAGACAAAGGAAGCTCCACAGTGCATCTTCCCACTGACATAAACCCCACAGCAAAGTTCTTCCCCAAGACATCGGAGTGAACAACACACCAGCACCAACCCACAGAACTGCCTGAATTTGTCCACTGACCATGATCTTGAGGTCTTAGAGCCAAGTCCAAAACAAAGGACTATACTTTCTTTCAGAGCCTGTTATGGCTTCTGTCTAGGTGTCCCCCCTCCCTATGCCTTATGCAGCCATTAGGTGGGGCTTGTCCCGAGGTGGCTGGGTCTAGAGTGTGTGACTGATTCATGGTATAATGCTGGGATTAAGGGTGTGTAATCACTAAATCAGTCCACTGTTTGGTTTGGCACTCCCCGAATCCCAGTAACCTCAAATGAGTATATAAGAGGCAGGGAAAAAAAAAAAGGCTGCTAAGGTCTCTGGTTGCTTTCTCTACATTCTACGTGATTTGATCTGTGCTTCTCTGCCAAGCCACCTTCCTTGGAGCCAGCCAATTATGAACTGAAACCTTGACAAACTGTGAGCAAAGAACTCTTTCCCCCTTTAAGTTTGGGTGTCAGATATTTTGTCTCAGCAACTAGAAAAGGAAGACAGAGCCCCATACCTTGTCTGGTTATATCAAACAAAATTCATGATTAAAGTCAATAAAATAAGAGAAGCAAGGATCCAGATGTTATTTGTCTTCTCAGCTGCTGCAGAAAAAAAAGAGAAGAAGAGTAAGGAGAAACCAGTGGCAAAAGCCTAACACACCCCACACTAAACAACTGCTGCTAGAACTTGGGAGGTTTGTGCCACTTTCATGTCAAGAGATCCAACCACCAAACCAAAGCCACAGGTCTCAGTGTCACCATTCCTATCACACACATCTCCCACATCTGACTTCAGGAAGCCTCCAAGTTACGGACAGTCGAGTTGTGAAATTTACAGATACCGATGGACTTCACGCTGCAAACATTCACAGATGGGAACAAATTATGTCAGGAGTAGCTCACACGTCTGCTGGACACCATCACAGTGGTGATGTGTGTGGACTGCTAGGAGTGCAGGGCAATAACCATGCAATCCCCTGTGTGCCAGGTGTTATACTGCACAGTGCCACCATTTTAAGGTAAGTGTAAAAGTAGAAATAGTGTATTTACAGAATTGGTGTGTTTGGGTTTGTGTTTTTATGCTTTACATTGTATATTTCTCTCTAAGTTGTATAAGACTCATTTTGTCAGATTTGCCAATGGATCCAACTTAGGAACACTCTCCCAGAACTGAACTTGTTTGTAAGTCAGGGACTTACTCTACAGAACACTTGTCTCAAAAAGCAGGTAGCATTAAACACCACATACCACACACGTGTGTCATACACACCCTCCCAGCTTTCAGACTCTGCTCTCTTACCGCTTACATCCATACCATTCAAAGCCGCCTGCCATTCACACAAAACATTTTTCAGTATCACACTCTCCAGAATCTACACATACCTTGCACACAGCGCCCACACTTATAGCCCCTCCTTTGTTTTAAGAACAATTCACTTCTCCTTCAGGATCATCCAAGGTCCAGTCTGGCCTATTCCATTCACATCCCTCAGGGCTCCAAGCTGTCTCTGGAACATTTTTTTCATCAACAGAGTCCTCCCCACTCAACAACAGAGATAAGAGCTGGGCAACCAATGTATGAGCCCAAAAGCCCCACCTTGAAGGAGATCTTAGAAGGAGTCATGTTATGGAAGGATCGGGTATGTGTGCAGAGAGCTGTGGGGATTGGTACGATCATGCTAACATGCCCTCCTCATCTTGGGACAGAGCCTATTAAGGACTATTTATTTGGCCTCTGTCAGATCACACTGTCCAATGCATCTGGAGCCTGATTAAAAGAGGTTTTGGTCCTCCGCCTCGAAAGCCCCATATTATCAGGGGACACAGGCAAAATCTTTTTCCTGCAGCTGACAAGTGTCCCACTCGAAGCCACAAGGAATATCTGGAAATCTAAAACTGTCATGAGCTGGCAAGCAGCCCCATTTGCCCCTGATGACCACTACCACCGCTCTCCACCTACCGTGCTGTCCACCTGGATAGGGACTGAGCTCAGATTGCTGCTTCTGTGGCTCAACTGGGACAGACCCCAGCTTGTTCTCTGAGCCCAAGCTCACTGTTTTCCCCCATCAAACACTGGCAAAGACATTAGACTGCCCAGGAACTGAGGTGCAGAGTGAGGAAATGTGTGAGAAGGCACTTCTCACAGGCAGAGTGCAGTTCAACCTCTGGGAGGTGTGCAAGGATATGTGACCCACTGCACCACAGTATAGTAGATGACTGCATTGTCTTCTGAAGAGGCAATGAGTTCCAAGTAGCTGGTGATGTTAAACGTACCACTGCTGATGGGATCAGTTCCGATGTCTTTGGGAATTCCTTGGTCCTGGGAAATATTGTGGGTCCGCTTCTCCCCTGTTACGTTAACAGCTTCTGGGTGGAACTCATTGGACTGATTCACAAAGGTTGTATCTTTACCTTTTCCCACTTTTCTCTTCAGAAACACTGTGCTGTTTTGCTCGTCTGCCAAGGAAGAGAAGTCACAGTGTTGAGCTCAGGACTAGTTATCCTATTTTGTTCCCACATTGGGTTAACTGGCTTATACCACAGCTACACATCAGCATCTCTTCTACCATAGCCAGGGAAGACAGAAAATATCAGTATCCACTCTTTTCAAAGATGTACACTTGAGAAAATACCTCAACCATGCTGATCAATAAGTTGAAGACTCACTGAGTTGCCACAGCAGACTGGGAATTTCTGGATGGTGGATAGAAATTATCCGATCCCCAGTTTGGTATCTGGCCCATGTTAGACATCAAGAAAGATAAATAAGCTAAACTGGACCTGGCAGATGTTTAATAATCTGGCTGGGGGTACCAGAGCCAGCAGGATGTTGATACACAGTGACCTTGACTCTCATGCTAGTCTTCTTATGCTGGATGCAACCCACCCAGGTTTTAGGTCCATCACCAACTCCTGCTGCATGGGGATGTGGCCCCGTGAACCTAGGGTATGGTCACTCTGGATATAATAAGGGTTGGTAAAAGTACCTCCCAGGAAATAGTTTTAAATAAAAACAGTGCAATTCTGATGAAAGAGTAGACAAATGCATCAATAGAATGGAATACCAGAAATAGACACACACAAATGTTTTCTACCCATGTTTGACCAAGGAGCCATGGTGATAACTGAGCAGGGACAGTCTAAATAAATCAAGGAATGGTGCTGGGAAATTCAACATTCCTATGCAAACAGTGCACATGGAATTTGGACAGAGGCCTATTTCCTACAATAATTCATTCAAAATGGATCCTACAGTTGAATAAACACAGAAGACAATAAAACATCCCCAAGCGATCATAGGAGAAAACCCAGTGGCCTTGAATTTGGTGATGCACTTTTAAACACAGTGTGAAGACCCCCGATGTAGTTCGGTGAGAGTGCAAAGCCTGGCATGCATGAGGCTCTCACTTCAATTGCAGCACTGCCACAACTATGATGTGATTGAATAGAATGCCAAAACATGAACCATGAAAGAGAACATGAAAGAAAAATTTGGGAAGTTGCAACTTCATAAAATTAAGAACTTCTACAAGAAAGGTAGACATTGGTACTGAAATTGAATATTAAGGAAAAGCTAAAAAAAAAAACCTCTTGTGGACTTTGTTGAATGCTAGTCTATCGATATTGGTACATTAAAAATTTAATTAACTGAGCTGTTAATGACAGGGTAATGGAGCAGAGTGGAGAGAGTCACATGAGAACCCTCTGGACTATCTTTGTTGTTGTTGTTGTTGTTTTGTTTTGTTTTTTAACTTTTTAATTTTATTGGTGCTGAGAATTGAAACCAAGACTTCTTGCTTGCTAGACAAGTGTTCTACCAGTGAGCTAAATCTCCAGCCCCCTTCTGGACTATCTTGATAATCTATTAACTTTTTGAAAAAGACACAGTTATTTCAGGGATTCTGTAAGCTGCAAAATAAATGAACTGTAATATATATATATATGTCTGCACCTCCAGTGTTAAACAAGGCTGGGGATAAAGCTCAGCAGAACAAGCACCTGAAGGCCCAAGGTCCTGAGATCGATTTCTGGAACAAAAAATTAATAGATGTGAAACATTCAACACTGTATAATAGGGGATCTAAAATACTACTCTCCTGTTATATGTTCACTTTTGGGTACCCCTAAAATCCATATGAACTTCCAAAGAGTTGCTATGATTTCTGCATGGGGCTATTTGGACATTAGAGTCTGTAAAGAGAGAATGAAAAGCAAAAACAAAGGCAAATCTGTGAAGAATTCCAAGTAAATCATGGAAGTACTGCACCCCAAAGGGAAAGGAACATGACTCCTTAAGTGTGGGCCACACATAGTGCCTTTCAAAGACCAGAACACAGAAGTGAAGAGGAAGAGGAAATTAACAGTGAAGCACCCAGACACATACTACAGCACTGAGGTGATCAAGGGCAGTATCGAGAGTCATAAATTATGTGATTGGACAAGGATTGCAAACTCCCTCCACCTCTCTGACCACCCTCTAAGAACCAAACCCCAGTCACATTAGAAACACAGGAAACAAATTCCAAGAGAGCGGTATCCTACAAAAACTTGACCACTACTCCTCAAAGTTGTCAAGGACATCAAATTCCAGAAAAGTCTAGAAATTGTTCCAGACAAAAAGAGACTAAGGAGACAAGCAAATTAAAAGTATGTGGTGTTCTAGATGGGATCCAGGAAGAAAAAAAGGATACTAGGTGAAAACTAAGGAAATCTGAATGAATTATGGATTTTGATTAACAGGAACTTATCAATATTGGTTTCCTAATGAAATCAACTGCATCCTACTAAGGCAAGCTGGTAATGACAGGATAAATTCTGCACAGTGGTAGGTATAACAAGAGAACACACTGGACTATCTTGTAAGTCTATTCATTTCTGTTTTAAAAGCCACTGTTATTTCAGGCTTTCTGCAAGTTTAATCAACGAATTTTTCAAAGTACTATACCCCTGCATACCTACTATTACTATGTACAAAGTGAACTAAGTAACACATACAATTAAGGGGGTTTGAAAATGCTGCTCTTTTGTTATGAACTGAGTCTCCCTAAAATTCATATGCCCTCTCCAGAGTTCCTGTATCACTGAATGTGAAGATTTGAAGACAAATTCTAGAAGAGATAAATTACATTAAAACAAGACATTCAGGGTGTGTCCTAATCCATTTTAAGTGGTGTCTTCAAGAAAAGAGATTTAGGACAAACAGACATACAAAAAGACCATGAGGGAAAACAGAGAGAAGGCCAAGAAGAGAGGACTCAGGTAAAATCAACCCCGCTGACACCCTGACTGCAGACTTCTAGAATCCAGAATTGTAAGAAAATAAACATCTCTGGTTCTGCCACAAATTAATCAATCACAACACTCATTCACATATCACATATCAGATACTTTTATAAAACAGGAAAGAAAACCTCAAAGAATTTTTGGGAGATGTTTTAAACCTTGACAGAACAGCTGGATATTTTCACCCATACCAGGGAATCACTCTGACTCAGCGATGTTTTTGCTATATCTTTTCCATCTGTGTTTATTGGTTAAACGTTTTTGCCAAAGCTTACCCTTTTTCCCCTTAAAACATTAGCAAAAACTTTAGACAGCCCAGGAACTGAGGTACAGAGTGAAGAAATGTAAGAAGATGCTTACTTTTCAGAAACAGTGTCAAGTTCAGCCTCTGGGAGGTGTACAAGGATGTGTGGTTCACTGCACAATAGTAGATGGTTCCACGGTCTTCTAGAGAGACATTGATTTTCAAGTAGCTGGTGATGTTAAACGTACCATCCTCATTCATGATGATGGGATCAGTATGGACGTCCATGGAAATCCTTTGATACTGGGAAACATTGCGGGCCTGTTTTTCCCATGTTATGTCAATGTCTTCTGGGTGGAACCAAAAGGACTGACACACAAGGTATGTGTCTTCACCATTCCTCATGGTTTGGTCCAGAAATAATCTGCTGGTTGGCTCAGCTGCCAAGGAAGAGAAGTCACAGAGTTGGGCTCAGCACTAATTACACTTGTCTTCTCCCATATTATGCTAACTGGATTCTGCCACGGCTACACACCAGCATCTCTTCTACCATAGCTAGCCAAGACAGAAAATACCAGCACCCACTCTTTTCAAAGATGCACACTCAGAGGCAGAAACAATGTCTCAACCACACTGGGAATAAGCTCAAAACTTACTGAGTAGCCACAGCAGAGTGGGAATTTCTAGATGGTGGGTAGAAAATAGCTGATCCCCAGTTCAATATCTGGCCCATGTTAGACTTCAAGAAAGGCCAGTAAACTGAATGGGACCTGGCTCAGGGTACTGGAGCCAGCAGGATTTTGATACACTGTGACCTTGATTCTCATGCTAATCTTCAGCTGGACGCAACACATCCAGGTTTAAAGGTCCATCACCAACTCCTACTGCAGATTGCTGTGGCCAAGTGAACCTAGGGTCTGGGCACTCTGGATATAATAAGCCATGGTAAAAGTACCTCCCAGGAAGTAGCTTTAAATAAAACTGGTGCAATTCTGATGAAAGAGTACACAAATACATCAATAGAATGGAATACCAGAAATAGACACAAAGAAACCTATTCAACTCATGTTTGACCAAGGAGTCAAGGTGATAACTGAGCAGGGACAGTCCAAATAAATCAAGGAATGGTGCTGGGAAATTCAACATTCCTATGCAAAAAATGCACATGGAATTTGGACAGAGGCCTATTTCCTTCAATAATTAATTCGAAATGGATCCTAGATTTGAATAAAAACATAAGACAATAAAGCATCCCTAAGGGACTATAGGAGAAAAGTCAGTGCCCTTGAATTTGGTGATGCGCTTACACACAGTTGAAGACCCCGGGTGTAGCTTGGTGAGAGTGCAAAGCCCAGAATGCATGAAGCTCTCACTTAAATTGCAGCAATGTGAAAACTACAAAGTGATTGAATAGAATGCCAAAGCATGAAGCATGAAAAAAAGTTGGTAAGATGCAACTTAGTAAAATTAAGAACTTCTAAAAGACATGTGGTACTTTAGAGGGGATCTTGGTACAGAAAAATGGTATCAAGTAACAGCTAAAATACTCTTAATAAACTGTGGATCTTACTGAACATTATTCTTTCAATATTGGTACATTAATTTAATTAATCATGCTGTAATGGAGCATAGTGATGGGAGTAATATGAGAACACTCTGCACTTTTTCTTTTTTTCTTTTTTTAAATCTTTTCCGTGTTTTGGTGCTGAGGACTGAAACCAAGGCTTCCAGCTTGCTAGACAAGTGTTCCACTGATGAGCTAAAGCCCCAGCTCCCCTCTGGATTATCTTACTAATCTATTAACATTTTTAAAAAGACAGTTATTTCAGGGTTTCTGTAAGCTGCAGAATAAATGAACTCTAATTAACATAGGTCTGCACCTCCAACATTAATATGTGTGACACATCCCAGTTCTATGCACAACGATGGAAAGTTTAAAATCTTACTCTCCTCTTACAGGGTCACATTTAGGTCCCCCTAAAATTCACATGAACTCCCAGAGTTGCTACAATTTCTGAATGGGGCTATTTGGACGTAAGAGTCTGTAAAGACAGAATGAAAAGCAAAAACAAAAACAAATCTCCTGTGAAGAATTCCAAATAAATCATGGAGCTACTGTATCCCAAAGGGAAAGGAACACAACTCCTTAAGTGCAGGCCACACATAGTGACTTCTTTTCAAAGACCAGAGCACAGAAGCAGAGAGGAAGAATAATTTAACAGTGACGCACCCAGACACATACTACAGCACTGAGGTGATCAAGGGCAATATCGAGAGTTATAAATTATGTGACTGGACAAGGGTTGCAAACTCCCTCCACCTCTCTGATCACCCTCCAAGAGCCAAACCCCAGTCACATTAGAAGCACAGCAAACAAATTCCAAGAGAGTGGCATCCTACAAAAACTTGACCACTACTCCTCAAAGTCGTCAACGACATCAAAATCCAGGAATGTCTAGAAACTGTCCCAGCCAAAGAGAGACTAAGGAGATGTGCAAATTAAAAGTATGTGGTGTTCTAGATGGGATCCTGGAAGAAAAAAAGGATACTAGGTGAAAACTAAGGAAATCTGAATGAATTATGGATTTTGATTAACAGGAACTTATCAATATTGGTTTCCTAATGAAATCAACTTCATCCTACTAAGGCAAGCTGGTAATGACAGGATACATTCTGCACAGTGACAGGTATAACAAGAGAACACACTGGACTATCTTGTAAGTCTATTCACTTATGTTTTAGAAGCCACTGCTATTTCAGGTTTTCTGCGAGTTGCACAATCAATGAATTTTTCCAAGTACTGTACCTCTGCACATCTAATATTACTATGTACAAAGTGATCAAAGTAACATACGGTTAAGGGCATTTGAAAATGCTGCTCTTTTGTCATGAACTGTGTCTCCCTAAAATTCATATGTCCTCTCCAGAGTTCCTGGTATCACTGAATTTGAACATTTGAAGATAAATTCTTAAAGAGACAATTACATTAAAATGAGACGGTCAGGGTGGGTTCTAATCAATTGAAACTGGTGTCTTTTCAAGAAAAGAGATTTAGGAAAGACAGACACACAAAAAAGACTGTGGGGGAATAGAGAGAAAGCTAAGAAAAGAGGACTGAGGAAAAACCAACCCTGCCGACACCCTGACCTCAGATTTCTAGAATCCAGAACTGTAAATAAATAAACATCTGTGGTTTATCCATAAACTAATAAACGAAAACGCTCCTTCACATATCAGATGCTTTCATAAAATAGGATACAGGAGCTTGGAGAGATTGTGGGGAGCTGTTTTAAGCCCTGAGTAAGAACCAACCTACAGTACAACAGGCAAACAACTGGGTATGTTCACCTGTACCAGGGAATCACTGCGACTCAGTGATGTGTTTACTATATTTTTCCCATCTGTGTTTATTGGTTATCTTTTTTTGCTTTATTTTGAAAGAGAATCTCACTAAGTTGCCCAGGATACCCTCAAACTTGAGATCCTCCAGCCTCAGCCTCCCAGGTCACTGGCATTTAAAGACACGTACCACCATACCTTGTTTTACACATATCTTATTATGAGGCAGGTAGGAGTTATCAGCCCATTTTATATATGGAAAAATTCAAGTTTAAAGAAATTAAATGATTGGCCACAGTCACAGGTTAGAAGTAACAACACTGGAATAGGATTCAGGTCAGTCCAGCCAGGGCCCAGCACCTCTCTGCTTTCCCAGTGACTGTCCCTTCCTCAGTGACACTGACTGCTCATGTATGAGGGGAGTTACATAATAACTGCTAATGCTATCATTTACTGGGCACTTAGGAGGACCGAGCTCTATGCTAAGCATTCCATCTGTGTTTTCCTGGCATCTTACCTATAATCCACTTTGGTAGAGCACTGAAGTTCAGAATGACTAATGACTTGCTCAAAGTGGTCCAAGTGTTTACAGAAGCCCAGGACAGGAGCCCATGTCTGGGATAGACCCACACTCTAACCCTCTGCCCCACGGGACCCAACTGCATCCACACCCCAGGACCCAGCACCATGGGGACAGCAGGGAACTACCATCTGGTACTTACCCAGGACTTGGAGCAAGAAAACACTTCCAGGTTTCTCCTGAGGGGTGACCACCAGCTGGCACTGGTATTCTCCTGCATCTCCAGGCTGGACCCCAGGCAGATATAGTGAAGCATCGCCCCTCTGCAGCCTCTCTAGAGACATATCAGCCCCAGTTCGGCCAACGTTTTTAGTACCGTCAAAGTACTCAAACACCTTGTTCTTTGCTTTAGATACACGATCCTTCCGATACATCCTAATGGCCATGAAACTGGTGTTCAGCCTTGTGAAGCCAGAGACATTGCAGGGGATGGTGACATTGTCATTCATGCGTACTGTCACTATACTTTGTGGCACCTCCAACTTCGGAGAACCTGTGACAATAACACACTGGGTTATGGGGATCCTTGGTATCTCAAACACCACCATGTAATAAATTCCTTTTGGGGTGAGCATGAGAGGACTCAGGACACAGGCTCTCAGTTCACAGCCCTCATTGATCCACTTAGATTCCTCTTTGTTCTTTTTCAAGATTATTTTGGCTGTTGGGGTCCCTTACAATTACACATCAATTTCAGAATCAGCTTATCTGCTTTTACTGAGTGGCCAGCTGGGAGTCTGACAGGAATTGCACTGAATGTGCTGATTGATTGGGAGTGCTGCCATTTTCACCATGTCTCCAATGTCACCCACGCACGTGTGTGGCGTGTGCTATGGACTCAATGTTTCTGCCCTCCCAGAATGTGTCTCTGGAGCCCTACTCCCCAGTGTGATGGTGTTTGGAGGCAGGGCCTCTGGGAAGTGATCAGGTCCTAAGGGTAGAGCCCACACAATGGGATTAGTGCCCTTCTAACATGAGAGGGAGACAGATCTCTCACTCTGCCTGGGAAGACACAGCAGAGGCGTCCTGCAAACCAGGAATGGCCCCTCACCAGAGACTCCCTCAGCCCGCACCTTCCTC